>KK502639.1:22923-63108 GCA_000688735.1 Glossina austeni
ATATTTTTTATTAAAAGTTCTTGAAATTTAATGCTTTTATCTCCTAGTTTTTGTTTTTGTTTTTTTTTTTTTTGCTTACCATTCACTCCTTAATTAATTTGCCACAAAGGCATTAAATTTGAGCTCAATAAAAACGAAAGTTTAACCTGAAATACGGTGCGTTTGGTATTTGAGAGAAAAAGGAAAAACACGTATTACTTTTAAACAACACAAGGTCGAATCTGGCTCGACATAGGAGTCGGTGGGGAAAATACAAAATCAAGAAGTGGAAGTTGCTTAGCCATTGGGTGGGCGATTGTAGAAAAGAACAAATCGAACTGAAATGTCAATCCGGGGTCAGCTTACGATTCTCCTTATCGAGCACACTCGTCATCGAATTTGCCTTTCGTTACCGAGAATGGGATTGAAGCGGCTCGATGCCATATGTGTGAAAACAAAATAGCTATCGAACTCGTACCTTGCGCAAGCCCGATAACGAGAAGAATAAACATATGCAAGTTGAATCCCTAATGATCGCAGATTCCAGCTGATTCCAGCTTGAAGTTGCATTAATAAAGACTTGACTGTACTTTAGTAAGGATTTACAAACTCTATTTATTGCAAAATTCGTTTTAAACTAAGCGAGAACAGGTTACTTTGAAAAGTAATTTAAAATACGGTTAATATGAAATAATTCTCAACTATTTAGAAAGAAATAATCCGATGCTTACTAGACAAGATATTAAATCAGAAGAAGAATGTATTCGCAATACATAATATTTTTAAAGCACAAAATAGCGAAATATATTACACAAGATTTATTAGAAGAGAAAACTTACTTAGTGGTGATATCTTTTTGCGGTATATGGTAAGTGAACTTACGTTTCCGTGGTGGCGGGTTTCTATCGCTTTGATTTAATATTTAAGAAGTTTTCATATTCTCTTCTACTTAAAGTCGAGAGTGACAACTAGATTATGGCTTACCGCCTATTCGCTTCACTTGCCCACGTGGATTTTGCACTTTTCCTCCCTGCTATTTTTTTCCCGTTTTTTTTTTTTTTTTTTTGTTTGTATGTGTTTTCATAAAAATGGAGCTTATTAAATAAAATAAACCATTTGCCGAATGCATTGGAAACTCGCAATTAAGTGAAGAAATTATCTTTGCTCATATGGAAAATGCTCATGTGAGTTGACCGGCTAAGTAAAGAGGAAGGAAGGAAGTGTGCGGCAAGTGGATAAAGTTATGCTTAAATTTATTTAAATCATTTTATTTTATTTAGCGAAGTATCAGCATTCGTTGTTGACTACTGTTTTGAGAAGGCGTTGTTAACAATTTTTTCCTCTTTCCGTGCGTCAAAACAACTCTTTGCGGTATTATTTTTTTTTTTTTTTATTCATTTCCTCAGCATTTTTGGGTAACATTTGATTGTAACGCTTCTCTGCGCATAAGAACTTGATTTTTTTCTTTTTTTCGTCTTCTCTCTTCTGCAGTTTAAAAATCTCTTGAGAATTGTGGCTGATGGTGAATGAATGGATGGATGATTCCATCATTTTCATACTGTAATAGTCGAGGTTTCGTTTACTTTTAAATCAACTCGTGCGTAGCTTACTTTAATTTTTTCTTTTTCGCTTTGTGAGTGGCAAACACAAAAGCATAACATATGGCCAGATTCATAAAGTAGCAAAATATCTTCTCTTTTGCAAAGCGAATGCATTTACTTTGCTTCAAATAAAATCGAAATAGAAATAAAGGTAAAAAATAGAAACAGAATTTAAATAAAATTGGAATGGGAATCAACTGAGAAACATGGAAAAGTTAAATTTGAATTGAAATGGTATCGAATAAAAACTCATTGCTTAGCATTAGATCACTCCGGCTTGCATAGCAATAGAATTGAAATCAAGTTCCAATTAAGGGATGAAAAAAAGTAGATTTTTCAAAAATCAACCCTTTTTTCTTTTTTCACTTAATAGAGTCTTTGGACTCTCAGTCATCTTCCCGCAAAAGATGTTTTCCTTGAAAAGTTTCAACTATCTTTCAAGCTCTACGATAAGAGTATTTTGGGAAGTTGTAACTTAATGTTGCGCCTTTCGATTTCTATCGCCTCTGACCCACAAAAGGTATTTCCAAAAAAAAACTTTTACTATAACATCATCAAGATCGCCTCCAAGCACAGCCTTGACCAAAAGTATTAGGCATGCCTATAGAACAACTGCAGCTTTGTCAAAAGACACTGGAAAGTTATTTAATTCTTGAGCGGCAAGAAGAAGACTTGCAGATGTTGGCCCTAGACCTAGACCCTGAAGCCAACAAAAACCCTCTGCCGAATGAATGCAACAAAAAGAACCGCTTAGATTGGGGTCGATGACATCGACATTATACCGAAGAAGATTGTTTTGTTGTATAACTCGACGAATCCAACTTTTTCCCAACTTTTAAAACAAAATGAAATTTCGTCAATGGCATTCATCTCTTTACATATTAACATACACTCAACGACGATCGCAGATAACTGCATTACTCTCAATGTTACCCATGGCTGACATCTTGGAAGAAATGAACGTGACACTTAGGCTTTATAAAGCAACCGATTTGCATACAGACAGACACTGTATTTGCACATCTATCAGGAACACAACATTTTTTTCTTTCTCCACAACTAAGTTTCTTATATAGAAACCCTACGACTCTGAATATTTGTTTCTCCTTCCAATACAATATCCAGCCCACAACGTAGTGTATACAGTAATCGACTGCGTCCACCAACCTAGAGGTATTCATATAACGGCTTCTCAAAAAAAGGACGTGTATGGGAAGTGGTCGAAAATGTGCTCCAATCCGAAACATTTTCAATAACGTTGGCGGTGCTTGGGCAAAAATATGCCAGTCTATCGGATTTCATCAAAGCATCTTAAAAATTGAGACTTCGAGGTGGAACGCAGGAAAAACAAGACGGACAGTTAGACCGACAAGATTAAAATCAACCGGTATAATAAAAGATGCCGGCCCTCTTGGCTGCCACGTACATCTGCCCGAATTTAATATACCCTTGAATTACATGAAAATTTTCTAGTATTTTTGATTGTAATTATGTGTGAGAATTCCACCGGTACTGTCCCCCATTCTCTCTGGTCGGCTATTTGCAAATAATTCGAATTGAATGAAATGCGACCGGAAACAAATCGTTTTTATTCTTCTCAAGCATTACTTTGTCCTTTCATCGAGAATTTTCACTTTCACTGCGATCAGATCTCTTGCAGGCATTTAAAAGCGTTAAAATTTCAATTAATTTAAATCAGTTTCTGACGCTTTTTTCCGTTGAATGCATTCGCATTCATTTGCAATTGCATGAATTTATATGTAATTCATTCACTTAAAATTGCACATACATATGAATAAATGAAAAAAGTCAAAAATACCGCCTGAATTGATTTATTAACGCAAAACGGCAGTAACTGTGCATTTAATGGCCAGATCCATATAACCGTAAGGCTCTGTAATGCGTAATGAACGCATTCTTATGCAAATAAGTTACTTTCATATGAATAAATATTCGCATTCGCGACATTATTTTAACGTTTTGGAGTAATGAACTTTATTATAAAGCACACTCAGCCAGAAGCAAGGACATTATTTGGGTTGAAACTGAATCTCAGGAATGGTTGATAGCAGCTGCACATTTTCTTCTTATTATAAGTGCCTCCTGGTTTTTTATTTATTTTTTTTTTTTATTTAATTTTCGCTTTTTCTGGCGCCTGCGGTAGACCGCAACTGCAGTTCCGAATAAAGGATCCTTTGTGGTGACTCGAAAGAATTTTAATTAATTAGTTCTTATTATAAGCGACAGAGAGACAGAAACAGAGAGAGAGAGAGAGAGAGAGAGAGAGAGAGAGAAAAGTAAGTGATATATGTGAAAGCATATTGAAAGCGTTTGAATGAACTTAATAAGTATATTGCCTGGAATCGAGAATAAGAGTGCTTAACAGCAGAAAGCGGATTTATTTTGTTAAATGCAATTCGTTATAGGGTTATTCGATTTTCTTTTAAAGGAAATTTTAGTTAATGTAGAAACATAATGAGATGTCAGCCGTGTCTTTGCTACTAAGAAAAAAAGGCAAGTCCTTTGAAACTAATTGCATCTTTTAAACATGGTCTCCCTTCCTTTGTCATTTAATCCCCTTATGTCTTAATCCGTGCAATTCCTTCATTGACATTGAAGATATGTTAAAGCAAATTATCCGCTTCTATCAAATTTAATCTATGAACTCAGAAAGCAGAGTCAATTAGTCAATCATTATGAAAATAATACGGACGAATAGATGAAAACTAATGCTAACGAATAAAACGCTTCGGAGAGGAGAACATTTTTGAACTAGCATAGGGAGAACATCTCGCAAATAAGAAATTTCGTAGGGCCGAAGTAGAAGCCGTTTATAAAAAGAGAAGTTAGCTGCACCTAATATTGGCATTAAAGGCACCGAGACAGGTGACTGTCCAGTTAACAGGGCAGCCCGAGTAGCCATGATAGGTCAGGAACGTCATTAATAGGCCGATATTACAATGGGTGCAGAGAAAATCGGATTGCCATTGGAAGGAAAGCACAGAACAACGGCTCAGGAAATCTTTCGGTGCAACACATAAAGTACTGGAGCTGAAAAGGGGTGATCTACGATATATCTACGCTATCTGCGATACGGATCCATCCAGATTCTGCTAAGGGACGAGTGACACCTTTCGTCATTCTTTGCGTCAGTGTTTTGCTCTGTAGTAGTAATTTTTGACAACTAACTGTTCGCTTAATCGTGAGTAAACTACGATCGTTTACAAACTTGACTCGTGTCCTTATATTGAGATCAAATTTTGCTTAAATTTTTACGATTGCATGCTCTTCGTTGATGAATGAATTAATGGGCACCACGGAGCACACATGGACACCCAGACGGGCGGACAGAAACTTTACAAAACATTCACTTGAATTTAAAAAATCGAACAGAAGAATTGACCGGTCGCATTACATATAGATAGATATCCCTCTACATATGGCCACATGTCAAGAATTTCGGTTAAGAATGACTTTTTGCGAAAATACGATTTATAACATAATTTGTTTAATTTCGCGACGGGAGCTCACACAGGACTTGCTTTTCAATAACTTCGATTTTGAGACGTAGCAATCGCATCTCGTCAAAAGAATTTCGTTTTTCGTTTGCAATCCTGTTGTGATCGAAATTAATGAAAAAGTGAGAGAAGAGAAAACCAAATATATAAGAAATTACGTGTGAAATTACTTTGAAACATGTGATCTTTGAAAGAAATTTCCGGTGCATGTGCATCATGACTAGATTTCGTCACTGGAGGTGATCGAACCAATTTTGAAGCACTTTGCCATACCCTTTTTTTTTAATAACATTCAAAGTGCTTTGGTGGACCACGGTCCAGCATTCACCCAGGAGGTAGTCATTCAAATATTTTTGAAAGGAAAACATATTATAGGAGTAGTTGAAATAGTAGTCGATCCAAACAACGTTTAATAGTTATGCATCCTTGTGGCAAAAAATGTCGGTGTAAAAAACTTCAACAAAATTGATAGAACATGAGAAACCAAGACAGACACACGGACGAGAGACGGACACTTGGACGAGAGACGGACACTTGGACGAGAGACGGACACTTGGACGAGAGACGGACGTTTAAAATCACTTTCTGAATCAATCGGTATAATAACTGGTGTGTCTACCGCCAGTCTCCGTGGGTCTTGCGTACATCCACACAAATTTAATATACTTTTGTATCACAAGCGCTATAGTATCAGATTCTACCAACTTCCAAAGGGTCAAAAAGACGCATCTGACGCGATAATAAACTATCATCATTTATGTCTATTAATTGTTTCTTCTCGGACTTCCAACCACTGCAAGCAATAAGATAAAGACCAGGAATCTAGGCAAACATTTCACCTGTCACATATACACGTTGGGGTGCCTTAGAGCAAGTTTGAAATTGTTTGCCAGCCAACCGTAAACTTACTAAATACTTTTGAAAAGCAAAGCCATCTTCTCAATCAATAAAATGCAGTTGCAAATATTTGCATGTTTTCAGTCCGTCGGGTTGCTTTCTAAGCAACTTGTAAAAATTGCATCCTCGTCTACTGGGCTCCTTCCGCCAAACTCGGACGAAACATTTTAATACCTGTATTAGCAGGCATTTGATTTTTACTATCCCCCCTTCCTACTTTCCGTATGCACATACGAAAACAATTTTTCTTACTGAACACATCTCCGTAATTTGTTGACAATTATTTCCACAAAAATTCCTTTACTAGTTAGTTATTAAATAATAATAAAAAATTCTTATACTAAAAATATTTATAAAAATAAATAATTTCTTTTGCATCAAAATGCATTCATCTAACGATTGGCTAAAGAAATTGTTTACACAGAAATGTACAAAAAAAAACAGAATGTTTGAATAAAATAAAATACCTTTAAGATCTTTTGAAAAAAAATAACCAAAATACGAAGAAACTAAATACGAAAAGGTAAACTATGTTTATAACTTTGTTTGCAACACAGGCCGAGAAATTTTGTTAATTTATTCGCAAAGCTTACAAAGACTGATTTTGAGTAAATAAAATCCATACTCGGAGAGTCTGCCCACTGAGTAAGTCATTTAGATCCTTTTCATTTTCCGATCTTCACAAAAAGCATCTAGTGTTCGAAGTCTTTCACTTACATCAAAGTTCTTTAAATACCTGTAATTACTTTTTGCCTACGTGGTCGTGGTCTTGTCGCGTCTGCAAAAATGAAGATAGGAGCTTGAAATTCAGCGCAGACATTTATTGATCGATTAAAATGCGAAGTGAAAACTAGAGAGTGCTTTGTTTAGGTGCACGTCCACAATATGCGGGGAATTGAAACAATTCCGGAAAAACGCCTACATCCCTTTCCATATCTTTGTCTATAACTTTCGATTCCACGAAGATATTTCTGAAAACCTGCGATCCAAGTGCCCACTAGGACGATCTTCATGTGGAGTCCCAAAATAAGCCGAACGTATACAATGACTTATTAATAATCATTTCCAATTTATTTCCCTTTTATTGTAACACACAATACCACATTTTCCAAACCATTTACACAAAAATTGAAATTGCAATCTTATCGTTGATTGAGGGCTTATTGGATACCATTTAGGTAGCAGGTTTTCCCAAACATCTTCACAGGAATATGAAAAGATTCTGGTTTTTTTTCTCAAGGCGGCTTTAGTTTCTTATCTATGGTTGAGGTATGTGGTAAGCAGATCGCAATCATTTCTTCAACATGCGATCAAGGATTGGCTATGTCAAAGTCCGGTTTCTTATCGTCTTTGTTTACGACTGCGGACAACCAAAAATATAGGAGATCAAAGTGAACCCTTTTGCTAGATATGTGTTTGTGCAAAACGTCGATGGTTCCACTGTTAAAGGCATTAGGGGCAATAAAGCGAAAGAAAAAAACAAAAACACAAATAGTAATAAAATAAAGAAAACTTTCTGCTTAGAACTGCGTTAAGGAACATTTTAATTCAATTTCAACTGAGAACATTTCTGTCATTTATTATTAATTTTATATTTGTTGGTGATGAACAGTGAGCGAGTGAACAATTGCTCTTATAATAAAATTTATTACAATTTAGTTTACTTTGCTTTTCCCAATTTTCAATTTTATAGTGCTTTTCTTTTCAACTTTTCGTTTTTTCCTTTCTTTTTTTTTTTTTGTTCAAACTATTCTCGTTTCTTTTTCTTTTTTCAAGGATTATATTGTTAAAATTTGCTGCTATTGAACTTTTGATTTATTTCATTGTCTGCAAAGTTTATTCGATTTCAATTATTCGAGATGGCATTCTTTGGCAAATCGATTCTAATTGGAGACTTAAACAATTTTCTTTTAAATAACAGTAAATTTGTCTCATAAAAAGACTTAAAAATTTAATAAACATGAACTGAATAATAAAAAGCAAGATTCTTGTCCTCATCGTTCGTCATCATTTCGCTGTTTACAGTCAAAACCAAGACTACAGTATTTCTTAGCAGACGCAGGCATACATACCTCCGCAGGAATACACGCTTTTATTTAACTTGGTCACTGATTAACCATAACATTAGTGGAAAACTTATTTAGAGCTAATATTCATTTAATAGATTGGCGGGAGAATTCTGCCGGATTTCATCATCTGCAAATAAGTTTAGTTCAAGGCAAACAAGTGGAATGCACGCTTTGGGGTTATTTGCATTTACGGAAACCTGCAATACTCTTCTTCAAGCAACTGCGAAGAGCAGAGTGTGTAAAGTGCAGAAGAAAGTTCACTTTGCATTTGATATGAGTTCCAGAACAAAGCAACACAGACAACAAACAAATGCTTATGCTACACATTACGAAGTGAAGTTGTAAACGTGCAAATCCGGCGAAAATGATTAGCTAGATTTCTTTCCGGCGATTTCGATCTCAGTTCAGAAGATAGTAAAACTTAAGGTGAATAAAGTCTTTGGATGTCGGAGAGCAATACACACTGCAAACGTACTTCGCATCATGCATCCGACTACTGATGAACACATCAAACATCTTCAAATATCTTATATAAAATACGAGTGGGCTTTCCCTCCAATTATCTTTATCTCAGTAATGCCATCATGTCCACAACAAAATAGTGGAACGTAGCTCAGCACGTAAAACTCGCTCACAGGACTCAGAAACTTTATGCAATACATCCGTTCTTGGTTAGAACATGATTGTAAACCGATATGGGCTGGAATTTGTCCCTCTGGGATGGTGAAACATGACACAAGTGCATCCCTCCACGCTCAAGCAGAAAAACGTTTAGCAACACTCTAATGTGTCTACAAAATCGCCCACAAGTTATGTTTTGCATAACTTTGATATCAACCACCGATGGATAGCGTGACGCGCATCAAAAAGCTCAGTGAAAATGTTTTGTATTTGTTGCCTAAATGTAAATTTGTTGTCTAAACTCCTGAAGTAGTAAAGGAGCTTCTCCAGCTGCTCTGATAAAGCGTATTTCAAGAATTCTACTTTGGAACGAAGAGAGAGGCAGTAAAACAATAACATTCGAGGCGTTCGCTAAGCCTATATTTAGGCGTTAAAATATATATCATTTTTAAACAATATTAACAAATGGCAACACCGAAGACCTTCTCGCGTGACATTTTGAATATAAGATTAATATCGTGTTGGATCTAAAAGGAAACCACTTAAACTATACGTCAAGTGGCTAGAGAACTACTTATGAAGAATTTTAGAAATATTGACCTTTTGTCCTTAAACAAAAAAAGTAATGTTTAACTTGTAGAGTCGAAAATGTGCCGCCGTTCCGCAAAAATAGATACACACATTACCTCTCCCTTTTTCTTTTGAAAAGTTATTTCAAAGCCATTGGAAAGAAACAAACGTGGTCGACTTTCGAGCAAAACGTTTATATAAATTATAACGTTTTGATCATAGCGGTTTTAGTTCTCGGTTTATTTACAAAAGATATTATTTGGAGTTCATTTTTTAGTAACCAAAAATGGTGCGAGGAAACCTTTTTCCTCTGCCAACTTTTCAACTGCCGTTGTTTCTCTTCTTATTAACCGTACCAGCTAATAGAGACACCAACGCCACATAATACTGTTTTCGGATTCTTACTACAATCGCACTACTAATGGCAATCTTTTTTTGATGGCGACACTCGTTAATATAGGGTTTCAAGCACCCTTTTACTGCTGCACGACTTTGCTCGGAAAATCAAATTATTAGGCCATTGAAAACTTTCTCACGTCCACGGACGGCTCTTCCTATTATTGTTGCTTATTTAAGGGACCGTTTAAGGGATCATTAGCCCTTAAACCGTTTACGTCCATCTGTCCATCCGTGCACCGCCTATTAAGGGAAATTTTCAACGACAGATTACAAAGCTGAATATTTATGAAAATGCCTTTGGTTAAGATCCTAAGATCAAACTTGAAAACGAATGACACCCGTTGCGACAAAAGCGAAGATGAGAGCAAAAAATCTGCAAGAAAAAATGTAAAAGTTGCTAACAATCGAAACTTAACTTAACCTTTCTTCACATGTTTAATAAAGTCTCGTAATGGCTCGACGCGAAAACTGCTTCCGTTCAGCGAAACGACATCCTTGTAGTAAATAACGGAACTTTGTGAAGGCTCATATCAAAAAGTAAGTTTTAAGTAAGATTTGCTTCTTATCTTATTTTTCTTATGCGTAAAGGAATCGACAAATGCTTTCTTTATTCAAATATTTCATATTTACATATGATAACTGCGTTCCTTCGCAGCTACAAACAGATATATCCCTTTGGTTCCTTCAGCCAAGATAAAAATCGCTCTCAAGCAATAAAAATGATAAATTATGTTAAACGATGTCAGACAAGTGACTGACTGACGTTTGTCTGCAGTGATTTGTTAAAAAGAAAAAAAAAAACAAAGAGCAGAAATAACTGTTTAAAATGTTAATATTGTTGTCATCATCATCGTCATCGTCATCGTCATCGTCGTCGTCGTCGTCGTCGTTTTCATTGTTGCTCAGCAAAACTTTTCATGTTTTTCCTTATGTACGCAAGTTATTTACTCTGACATTGAAAATATATATATGCAAACTATATATGCTTTCCCCATATATATGTATAAATACATACACACAAACGCAGGCACCACAACTTCACACATTATCTCCATTAATTTATTTGACGAGTAACTTTAGCATAACAGCAAAAGCAAAAACAAAAAATAACAATAATACAAAGTAACTGATGACATGTCACATCAACAGTTTAAATGTAACGCAATACAAAAGCGTACACAACCACACGCATATATACACACATTAACTAACAAAGTCAATCTTTCTCCCACGTTGCACTTAAACATGTGTACGTGTTTGAATGCAAAGCAAAGTCTTTTTTTATCTGGCATTACGAAGTCTACTCAAAATGCTGTCGAAAAATATTGCAGCATAAAAATGAAAAATGAAATGCTCGCCTAAAAAAATATTAGTTTCTAAATAAGCATTTGATGGATGTTGATTCTCTCCGAGTCTTCCACATAATAAAATAAAAAGCCGAATATACAAGAGATTGGCAAGCATATGCCTAATTATGAAGCCTACTGTGATTGCATTCATCGACACCGAATTTCTCTCTGCAGCAATCTCTTCAGCACTTCTATGTCACTCTCATTATGCTCTTTCAAATAGGCGAAGCAACTCTGGGAATTTATCCATCATTTTGGAAATTTAAGTCTAATTTGAATTAACAGTCTTTTCACAACTTAGAAGGTGTAAGCATGTCTGGCGGTCGACACAATGGTCTGACCTCACCCATCTCGTCCACTTGCGGGGAGTACATTATTCTTATGGCGTCTGCCATCAGATCAGAGACATGACTAAAATGTGTACAAATGTGTATTCAAAATAATGTCCCTGTAGACCACTTTGTAATATTGCATAGTGGACGCCTTCTCATTTTCTACTAAAATTCATTTATATAACCTTTAACTCTACGATCTTTTCGGACGTGTTTTGTCGGTTCTACTTAAGAAGAAGACACCAGTTCTTGTGTACATTCGAAAATACTAACTAGAAACCTACGTTGCTATGTAGCGACGTGTGAACTCAACTGTGCTATGATCGGATGTATAATTATTGGACGACTTAAATGTGAAAATAAAATTTCTCATATCCACCGATGCATAAAAGCGAGTAATTATGTCCTATAAAATATTCGAACCAGTGCAAAGACCTCTCCTAGCAAACAACTTTGAGAAATATATACATAACCAGAGTAATTTTCTTCGAGCTCGATACATATTTCCTAGCAATTGATATTCTAGTGGTAACCATCGGGATGTTCTATGGCAAGCTCCATCCCATGTTTGTTGAAAATTGTGCATCACAGGGCGATTTTCCCAAGCTCGGAAAGAGGAAATCATCCAAGGAGGCTCGTAAAGCGAATAGAGATCGTGAGGAAGCAATCCGAACGGTAACTTTGGCCATAACGACACTAATACCTTATCCGAATTTTTAATCACTATGCCACGCTAGGTGTCTTTTAAAGGCTAACATTTCTGTCAGCTCGCTCACATGATCCAATAACTTTTGTCTGTAGGTCCTTCATTGTTTTCATGCTTGCTTACCTCTATCAAAGAAAAAGGCAGAAATTCTTTGATAGCGCCGTAAGAAATACTTTCGGATGGAAACTCTGCGAAAATTATATTCTCAAGAATCATTACACGACTTAATGTTTTTCCCCTTCCAAATGTTTATTGCCTGGCTGCCCATACAGCAGCATGCACTACTTCCGCAGTGCTCTTTCAATATTGAAATACTTTAGAAATTGTTTTTCCGAAACTACGCCCCACAAACACTAATGACACATTTAGATGTATTCATATGTACTGAGGAACATTAGTTTGAATAACATATTTGTGCTATGAAAGCGAATAGGCATCGATATCGTTAGCATCACATATAGAACACATAAAAATTGATTGACTCACTTCATAAGCGGATTGCAGGAGAGAATGTTCATGTTTTCCAAACACCCTTAAAATAAAAATTTCAATTTTCTACAATTTTCTATTAAAATATGTATAAAAGTTTACTTACATTTTTCCTTTGGAACTTACAGTACGTGCAGTACAGTATTGCCATCGGCAATAAAGAGTCAATCGTTTGCATGAATTTTATAATCACCACAACAGAAGATGGAAAGTAAAAGATTTTTCACTTCATTTCTAACAATCAGAAATTTGAATTTTTTATAACTTGAAATGTACTTATGGCACACTGTCGAAACACTGTACTACCACATAGCTCAAAGAAATTGGATTGACAGTTTTCATGCGGGCACTCAATAGTGACGATCTAGATCCCTTCTTCTGCCATTTCGACTTCATTTCTAATAATCGGAAATGCGAATTTTTTATAACTTGAAATGTACTTATGGCACACTGTCGAAACACTGCACTACCACACTCAGAGAAATTGGATTGAAAGTTTTGATCCGGGCACTCAATAGTCAAGATCCGTTCGACTGCCATTTCTTTCCTTCCGTGGACAACTCTTGCCTAGGTGTAAACAGCTTACTTAGAAGGGGGCCTGTAGAAGCACCTTCGCGTGTAACTTTTCGCCCGCAGATCCAAAAAGGTCTGCGGCGGTTAAACCAAAGAAATGTCACAATAGCGCTTATTTGTTGTAATAAAATTTGTGTATAATATAAAAATCTATATATATATATATGAGATAAGTGTGGCCAAGAGATTTTTCGCTGAACCATTATTTACAGGTAGCTCTCATATACTATCGCCATGTAATGCTAATGTACAAGAAACGGACATTCGAACACAATCGCCTAACTATGCCATCCACTAAACATAACGTTCTGTTCTTCTGCTCGCGCTTGTGTTCGTGCCACTGATTGTTCTTCCAAATTTCTGTTCTTTCGCCCGACTGTTGTACGATCCGTCTACCCTTTAGTTCGCCTGTTCTTTCGTTTTTTGTATTGTTCCATACTTCGATTTTTTCGTCCGTATGTTCTACTATTTAGTGAATTTACGGTTTGTGTATTCTCCTGTCCGCCGGACCTTCTATTCGCTTCGTCATTGCTCCGTTTGGCCTTCCATTACATTTTGTTCTTCCAACGTTCATTCCTTCTGTCCGTTTTACTTTCCGCCCACTTGTTTTTCCGTTCCTCTGTTATTCCAAATCTTTTTTCGCCCGTCTCTTCCAATCTCCATCTAATTTACACTTTTTGTATTTTTCTGTCCGTCATAACTTCCATCCGTTGCTTCTTCTTCTTCTATCGTCTTTTTCTTTCGTCCTTTCAATGGCCGTTCTACGGTCCATTTGTCCTTCAGTCCTTCTATTCTCCAGTCTGTCTGTCCTTTTTCTGCCATCTGTCTGTTTATCGATATATTTCTCATTCTATCCTTTTGCCTTCCCCTGCCATTGTCCCTCCGATCGCTTGTCCCGCGTCCTCGTATTAGCAACTGAAGCTGAAATGTGCGGAACATGATATCATCAAGTGGTGCATGAAAAACGCATGAGTTTACATAGCGAGCACATAAGTCGTATCACATTCCGTTATTAGAACATTTGCTGAAAGTTTTATTCGTGTTTTATATTCACAAGGAAGATAAATGCAATCCTTCGTAAATGCATTAAACTTGAGGTGTACTCCTTGCCTGTACGTTACAGAAGCTTTGGCTAAACGTGAACATATTGAGAGTTTTTGAAATTGTTTTAATGGCGCCCATCGGTAAGATCGCCTGAACAACATATTTAAAAGATTAAATGAAATGTTAAAGCTAATAAATCACAAATAAGACGCAAGATTAAGATAGAAAATTAATGCAATAACAACAACAAAAACATTTTACCTACCAACATACACACAAACGGAAATGAATTTCAAGATTCACTTAAGCTCTCCTTTTCTTTGTTATTGCTAAAGAATAAAGTTTGCCAACGAGAGATTTTATCTTAAAATCAATATCGTCTAAAGGAGAATAGGAAAGAACAAAAAGAAAAAAAAGAAAAAAAAAAGAAGAAATGGAAGAGAAAAGCGATTGAAAGAAACTTCGTTTTCTTAACAAATGATTGACATTGAAGATGAAGCAGCAAATAATAGTTCAATTTTGTTTCTTTCCTTCTTCGATTATTCTGAAAGGAAATACTCGCACACTCACACAGTAAGCCATGCAGGCAAGCAGGCGACATTAAGACGCTTTACCAAAACTTACTAACGCCTACTTTGCTTAAGTTATAATACAAGTTTTGCTAACTACTTTTTTATTTATTTTCTTCTCTTATTTAATATTTTTCCCAACTATCCCGTCCGAGTTTTAATTTTAGTTCACTTAAAGGCAATAGGCTAAATGAAAGTGGCTGTCATCGTAAGATAAGATATGAACTTAATCAACTTGTTAAAACATACGCTCCACTGACCCTAAACACATTTTATTCGTGTTAAACTTTCTAATAAGTAGTTCGCTATGGCATATAAAAATAAACTGAAAACCTCAATGTATTGCGGCCTGTTTTCTCTTTCTTTTCAATAAAGAGAGCGAGAACAAGAACGAGAAAACCCCTAGAAAGTGTGTAAGAAAGTAAATAAAAACTCATAAAAAACTTTTTCTGATGCTTTCAACACATTTATAAGAAAAAAGAAAACAAAAAAAAAAAACAAAAAAATTCTTTCTCTCTATCTCTAATAGAACACATTCTACGAACAAACCTACATTTCTAAGGATTTTTCCTTTCATTCGTTACTTTGATATTTTTATCAGTGAATAAAAATAACAATTTAGCTTGTCAGAGCTTTATGAGTACAAATGTCATCAGCATTTGTAACGCCACTAGTACAGGCACCCAACTACTTAATCTCACACCTAGTTATTGCGTATCTTGGCATCAACATCGCCATCATCATCATCATCATCATCATCACCATCATCATCATCATCGTCATACAAAGTATCTTAAGAAAGTGTGTGTTCTTTCCTCTTATTGCAAAACTTATTCCCCATATAGCACACACTAATCGCATCTATTTTTGTCTGTACGTATTACTACATCAGCTAAATGTATTGTTAATTTTTCACTTTACCAACTTCAGTTAATACTTAACCGACATTATCTTAATTCCTTTACTTAAGTTACTTCAACACCCATAATATTACGTTCTATCAAAATGATATCAAATCATTTGATGACTTTGAAGTGTTTTTCTCTCTTGTTGTTACTGTTGTTGTTGTTATTATTATTATTATTGCGTGGTTGACATGTCTTCAAGTTTAAAACTCAAAAAAAAAAAAAAAAAATTTTTAATTTTATGTTTTTTATTTGATGGTTTTTTTGGTTTGTGGTCGATAATGTGTGAATGACACAGAAGTANTTATTGCGTGGTTGACATGTCTTCAAGTTTAAAACAAAAAAAAAAAAAAAAAAAATGCTTTTTATTATGTTTTTTATTTGTTGGTTTTTTTGGCTTGTGGTCGATAATGTGTGAATGACACAGAAGTACACGCTCACACACCCACTTACCTACATCAAACGAGCTGTCATTTGTCTGCATGTGGTTTTTCTCTCTATCATCCATTATCATCATTAATTTCTTTATACCGTCATTATATTATTATTGATGTAAAAACTTTCTAAATACTTTGGATTTTATTGGAAACTGTCAAGTAGTTGCTATCTTCATCAAATTGATTTTAAATATTTCATCTAACACACGTAATTATCGCACATGCTTAGGAAAACACAGAGCATGTTGAGTTTATTAAATCGGAAAATTCATAAGACAAATACAGAACTTTGACACTAAGAGCGGATATGGCATTTGTCGGATCCTAAATGCGAACGTAGTAAAGCATGAATTGATTGGAAAAATGAAATAAATGAAATAAACTTAAAATCGTTTATTAAGGGTTATGTTTATGGTAGGGATTTGAGATAAATAGGTTCGATTGTTTCCGCCTCTTCGTTCCTCTGCCTCACTATTTGCAGTAATAACGCCTACTATTGGAAAATTTTGTTTATGACTTTAACCTTAATTTCGTGCTTCATTTTTCTTATCGCTTTCCCTCATGAGTGGCCAGGTAGGTAAGAATCGTGACTATCGTCCCTTCAACTCTCAAGCACAGCAGAGTTTACTTTGGTCATATGCTTGTGAGTCAGTGCAGCCATAACACTTGGACACAGTTGGACACACACACACACCCATTTCCCTATCTCTGTCTTTTTCCTCGCTTCCCTTTGATCGTCACGGTCTTACATTCCTCCACGGGTGGACATTCCTTTAGCGGTTGGGGAAAAAAACATGAAACCTATTGTAGGCAACATAGGCAGCATGATAGGCATTGAAATGCTATCCCTTTAGCAAAAAAGTACTTTTCCAGCTTAAGTGATCTTTTACGATTATTATTAATTGCCTGTCTCTCCAGATCATTATATGTTAGATGTACGTGACCAAATTACTTTCTAGACTTGTGATATACAGGGTGCCTTTATTTCGTGTAATATCTATGTGCAAGTAAAGTACATGCTTAAACTGTTAGAAACTATTCAACTACTATGTAGTTTAAATGATATATGAGCCGTTCACTACACAAATCGATTAACTCGACTTTTTGAAAAATTTTAAATTTAAGCGTCAAAGCAAAGGTGTAGTTAAACTTTTCTACATTTATAATAACTTTCCTGAATAGTAAAGAATAACACTAATAAACGGTAGCATTTTTTTGGGATATTGAATAATAAACACTTTAATTCCGAGGCCATTTTGATTAACTCCATACTCTAATGGAAATCGTTACAATAATGCAATCCAAGTGCAGTAGCAAGCGTTAAACGATGATACAATTTTTTAGGGCCATTTTATCAGAATTAAAGTAAAATAAATTAATCAGTCGCAGTCTAATTGCCGGTATGTAACTTAATATAAGATTTAAAGAAATAAAAATTATAATCGGTATGAGTGCGATTAATAATATTATGGATGGGGAAACTAGTGAATTATCTGATGGTTCTCCAAGACGAATTGCCAACAGAAAGTCTGGCTCAAGGACGCGTTTATGGTTTTCTTCGGACTCTCGCGATTGCAGCAATAAAACTATTTCAACAAAACACAATAGTTGGGAGCAAAAAAATTTGTAAACCTAATAATTGGGCCCGAAATTGGTAAAAGCATAAGAGAGCAAAAGATTTGGCATACACGTATACAGGCAGAACTTCAATACTTGCAAAAACATTTTTCGATATAATGTGCAGATGCTGTCAGAAGTTCTTCCGTATGAGAGAATGGCGGCCAAGAAGGACTTTTCCAGTATATATACTTAGCTTGACAAATTAATATTTTATAACCGCCCGTCTATAATAAAAAAGCCATGATTTACGCAAGAATTGGTCCATTGGAGATCTAACACAGTTTATGTTATAGAAAATCACAACCAAGACGTTCGCCACTTCAGGGAAAGCAAATCATATCCCAGAGGCTGGCGTAGTATTCAACAAAGCAATTTGGTATTTACAATAATTTCAATCGATTCGTTACAAACTTCTTAAGTCGCTGTCTAGTAAGCGGTGTAACCAACGAGATTGAAGGAATGTCGTCCTGAATTCAAACAACGTCGAGCTCTTTAAGTTTTGAACTGCGAAACAAGAAAAGCAAGCAGCGGATAAGTTACTTATAGTAAACAATTTTATAATATTTTATTTATATATATACATATATATATATATATATATATTTATTAACATTACAATATGCTGATAATATTCTTGACTTCGTTGACAATATTTAAATAATAACGTAACGTAAGACAACTGCGTTACTTTAACAGGCGTTTAGTTATTTCATCCAACTGACATATAATTCCTTTTTTTCATTTAAATTAAAAAACAAATCCTTTTAAGAAAACTCCTGTTATGCCAACAAAGTATTATAATAAATGCATTCCTCTTTTCTGGTAATGGACAAGTTCAAGATCGTCTGTTTAACGCTATCTTTGCACCACTTTGAAAGACTTTGTTTGTCGCTACGCTTGGCCATTACATATGAAAGTCGGTGGTACATAAATATTTAAAAAAACATATTGTGACTCTTTCAACTCAGTCCTGGAAATGAACCAAAATTCCTCAAAAATTGTCTACATTTTACAACATCGCTTCGATGGAGACGATCATGCTTCGCACCTGACAATGGCTTATTAAAATTAATAGCACGTAGAGACTTCCGTGAAAACTTCTGCGTCCAGAGGCTGCCATGTTAAAGATAAGCCACGCCCTAATTGACCCCGATAAGATTTTCAGCAACCTGTTTGTCCTCGAAATGACGCACATTTGGTTGAATAGAAGCTCCTGAAAACTTAAGAAAGTGAAGCCTCGTACTTGTGATGCTTAAGGATTTTCATTCTTTGCCTATCTTTCTTTGGAAACTGTACACCGATTGCTATCAAGCGCTCTATGATCCTTTGAAGTCATTGCATGGATATTTTATGCTAAAAAAAAATCTACCATGTTGTTGGTATTAATTTGGACAAAAAGGCTCATAGATACCAGGATGACTTTTCAAGGCAAGAATATACGCAATATTCGCATGAGTACCCGAGCAAGTAAGAATCGCGACTACCAAGCCTGTGTGTGTGTGATTCAAATCACAAGAGAGATACAATTTACTTTCATCGTAGCTACAGTCCGTGCTCAGTCGATAACAGACTTGCTATTTGGCCACAAACCCATCTGGCTGCGGTCACCACTTTCCTCTAACTTTTCTCTTTCTTCATTTCTTTTTATGTGATTCTTCAAAAAAAAAAAAAAAAATGTGCGCAAGACATGCGTTAAAGGACTGTAAAGTAAATAGATGGTGCAAAAAGGCTTTCGAAAAGGCTTTGCAGAAAACAACCTCTTGTTGTTAGAAACATGTTCTCTTTAAAAAAGTAACAGCACCATAGTGGGCCACGGCTAGCCGTTCTCTCCACCACTCTCCACCACCCTACAGTTATACCTATTAGGACTTTTTTAAAGTATATCATTATATGGGAGGAGTTCGAAAAAGTTGTCGAATCCGAACCACCTTTTAATAGCGTTCGTTCATGGGTCAAAACATCCATGTCGGTGTACCATACTTCATTAAAATATTTTGAAAATGGCGGCCTGTAAGTTGAACACAAGCAAGCATGGTGGACACCCGGACAGACAAGCTTCGATCAGTTCGGCATAATAAAAGCGGGGGCCTATCTCAAATCCTGCCGGCTGTGGCATACATTCGCACAAACTTACTGCACTTTTGTTCCATAAGTGGTATAGTGTATTGAAATTATAATTTAACCCATAATTACATAACACCTGATGTCAATATTTGGACTTTTTCATTCTTTTCCAAATTGTCAATCAGTGAACTATAATATAGCAAATTGGAATTATACAAAAGCTGCGTAAGGTTGCTACAAAGTGCTTTCAATGTGATATAGAAATTGGCGAAAATAAGAAGCAGAATACGAATGAATTGTTATTCGGAGAGATTTAAGCATAACAACTAATTTCGATAGATTTCCATAGTTTTCATTTCTAGGGGGGCATATCAAGGCCTTAAGTTCTTTTTACACACACAAGTACATATCCCTTAAATTCTTTTTTTTTTTTTTTGTTTTCTCGGCAGCTAAACTTACTATCTAAAGTATTATAGATTATTGGTGTGCTACTAGTATTGTGACTAAAATCAAGTATTCTTTTATTCACGTTCAGCATTCAACTAAATCTTCTTCCTCTTTTTCATTGTACCTTAAATCAACCTGCCACTTGTCCACTTAAATACCGTCCTTATACTTAACCGCATACGTTTTCGTTAACATGTTGCCCTTGTCTGATCTAAAAAAATTTGAATAATTCTTTCGTTACGGAGATGAGAGAATGCAAAGCAAAATTTAACTGATTGCTAATGATACTAATGAGCGCGTTGGTAATCTTCCTCTAAGATAACAATAATACTCTCCAACAGTTAAATAATAATTTTAAAAGCATAAAACTTTACAGCAGCAATTTAGCGGAGAACAAATTAAAACAGCACTTAACTAAGAATTCGTATCACACACAACCGGTCTGCGAAGCAAATGTACAGAAGCTTATGCCAAGATTGAGTGCATGCGGTAAAAAAAAGAATAAAAAAAAGTGCATATTATTTACATTCACGAATAAGTAGATGATATGCATAAAGAAGTAGAAAATTCTACTAAAAGTAAGTAAGTACGTTAAAGTTGTTAACTTACTTGTGTGCAACATAATGAAGCATCAGATGAAAAAAAAAAAAAAACTTACTTACACATCAACTACTACTAATATGAGTAAATGTTATAACAATACAACGAAAAAAAAAAAAAAGAAAGGAAAAAGAAAGAGAAAGAGAAGCAGAATGAAGGACATGGTCAGCACAACTTTTAAAACACGCGGACAAACAAGCAGCCAGACCGAGACAGAGAGTGAGAGTGAAAGAGAGAGTAAAGAGAGAGGGAGAGAAATTATGCATAAAAACCGATGTGTGTTTAACTCGAAAACTCTTTCACACACTTTCAAATGGCAGCGCAAACGTGTGCATTTGCACAGTTTTTCGTCCAGTAAATTAAGTGATGTACTTTTTGTGTTTGCTTTTTACTTCGCTATAAATGTACCACTAATAAATGCACATACACACCAGCAAACATATACATTAATTATTTTATGTACTTATTGTTTGTAGTGCTTTTTTCCTCCCCCCCCCCAACACACTCTCCATGAATGAAAGCTTATCGTCGTAGCCAGTGTTGACATTGTTATAGGAATAGAAAGTAAAAAAAAAAAAAACAGAAAAACAAAAACAAAAACAAAAACTATATAATATCTACTGTCATCAACATCATTAACATTAACCGAGAGCCCACTACTACCAACGTCCAACATATTCTGCAAATGCAAAGTTGATGTTGTATCTATTTCAGCATCTCGCTTGTATCCCGTGTAAATGAATAGAAAGCATTCAAAAAATAACATGACGACAACAACACGAAAACAACAACATGTTACGTTCATGGTCGGTAAGGGCAAATGTGTGTCTGTAAAGTTATACTCCGTAGGGACATTTGTAATTTGTGTCACCATCATCACTAACCGCCATCATCCAAATGCCATATGGTGTTCTCCGCTTTTGGTTTGTTTTCTTTGTTCTTACCGGACAGTGTAGGATTTTCTTCTTCACTAGAAAATGTGTACTAGAGTGTAAACTTTGTGTGTGCGCCTGTATAAAAATTATATAAAATCAACAACGGGCTAGCGGGTCCACTATGAAATACACATCGAAGACCAACTTTATAAAACATTAACAATTTCATCATTATTATCATCGTCACAATAATTGTTGTTGTATTGTTGCAAATGCTACACACACACACACATATATATATATATATATATATATATAAAAATATGAAAGCAGATTGCTCTCTCCAGACGAACTCTGGCCATCATGAACACTATTATCATTGTTATGATTGTTATTAAGCCGAATTTCCTTGGTTGTCAGCGGCGCTTATGAGGTTGCCAAGAGTTTTTTAGTCTACTTAGCAAAACCCACTGCCAGCTAACCATAAACTTGAAACAATTTTGACGACTCGTAACAAAGCAGAGTAAATAACTTTCTACGCTCTTGTAGCTCTTCTTGCGTATTTGTTTGGAATGGCTTCTAACAATTCTTTTAAATATATATACATGTATATATATATATATATTTTTTTTTTTTTTTTTTTATAAAAAAAAAAAAACTATCTCTAAAATTTCAAAGAAAGCACTTGGTCTTCAGCCTGCTTTAAAAAAAAAAAATTATTTTACCAAAAAACACTCAAATTTAAGCGATCCAATAATAACTATAGTGGGCAAGTTCAACTTCGGCCTTGAGTATTAATATTTGTGCTGAAAATCTTTGATGAACTCAATAGAACATTAGTTAGTTAACTATCAAGTATTTTAGATATAAGATAATCCTCGCAAAGGCAATTTAAAGTCGAAAAGATGTAAAGAGATGACGCGGGCGAACGTTCAATACTGAAGACCCCAACGCCAGAATATTTGGTGGCTCTCCAAAGAGATTCGAGGGATGATGCAAACTAGGAGCAAGAGCTTGGCTTATCATCCCTTTGGTAAATAGAGAGATGACAAAACTTATCTCACATTAGCGATTTTGTTTAATTGAATCAAGAGGTAAGTGCCTCTGCTTAAACACTGTGCACTTATTCTAACCAACGCCTGTTGCTTTATGTTGGTCACCTACTAGTCAAATATAAAAAAAAGGTCTTCTTGCCTTTACTCAAAAGAATGAATTTCTTGATTTGGTTTCGTTGCCTCAGCCACATCGAAGTGATATGACCGGATAATAAGGACGGCTGGAAGAACTGACACTGCCTACGAAGTACGCATTGGTGTCATGCCTCATTCAAGAAAATTCGCCATCAAATATTGCCTTCAATTCTGACAACTAACTCTACATCCCTCGCTAACGCCTTCTTAATAAATCTGCCCGGCTGAAGGAACTCACAATGCATCTCGTTAGAAATTAAATCTTACTTTTTGAGAGCTTGATACCATTATCTTCAACTAGGCGTGGAACTGCATTGTTCTTCGAATGAACATGCTTGCCTCGCTCTTTTTCCTAAATAAGACAGAAATGCTGGCCTGTCGTGTCATCATGTCTTAGGTCGAAACTATTCGTCGCTATTTTACTATTACTATTTATCTCACCGAGCTAGTCATTCTGGCGTGAGTGAGTATACAACAGGCATAATGTGTGTCTTGAAGCGCACTATTTCCCACGTCCACCTCGCTATGCAACTAGTTATTGTCCTAATCTCCTAAGGAACAAGTATTTATTGTCCGAGTTCGCCAGGAAGGAGCAAGACAAAGCTTTACTTTCAATTTGGAACTTACTTAGTTGGATTAGCCGAATCGGCAATGCGCCGTATATAGTGGTTTACTCACACCAAAGGGAACCATAACTACGGAATGCTACCAATAATAACTGATCCAAGTGGGAGAAAGAGTGGGCATGGTAAGCCAAAGCTCATTATATTGTGAGCTTTCAATAGGAAAGACTTTGAGCCCATATAGCAAAACTCGTTCGGGAAATGTTTGCAGTTCTAACCTGGAATGTCATAACCTCATCGCCGTTATTAGCAGGCATTACTTTTTTCGCACTGCATTGTGTCGATGTTTGGATCGTCCCAAAAGCCGAGAAATTTTTTCAACGCGGAATTACGTTGGTTTAAAAAGGGGGCCAAATCGTGGCTAACTATAGACAATACCTTGAATAAAATGTTTCTCTCCAAATAGAGCTTTAAAATAACAAAAGAAAAAAACCATCAAAACTTTGGCTTACACATTAATAAAAATTTGGATCTGTAGCATCATATACAAACTTGTATTCGCTTGGAAAATATTTCTGAACAAATTTCGAATAGCACAATTAACTTTGAAATAGATGGGCTGTCAACTTTTGCACCTCAATAAAATTTTTACTCTGCATTATAGCTGCGCTAGCAGTGAAGCAAGCATAGAGTATTCAAAAGATGGGTCAAATTACTGAAAAACAGAAGGAAATAAAAAAAAGACTTCACTACTCACAAGTTTTGCAGCCTTCATGTACGAAGTAAATTTTCAATATAGTTTTGAGCTCAGTTCTGCAGAAGATACAGCACATTAGTGGTAGATAGCATTGTCAATTATGCCTTCACTTAGAAAGCATGAAAGAGAAAATATAGTTGCTGCTGAGAGCACTTCACGAATACACAGTAACATGCTTGACTAAGCATTTAATGTCGATTATGGAAAAAGCAATGAAAGTGTTAAAAAAAGAAAACAAAAAGGAAAAAAATCTCAAAACAGTTCAGTTCAGTTAAACTACGACATGTAATCGAAAATGCTTTCCAAGAAAAATTATTCGGACATATATATAAATATATATATATATTATATGAATGAGTGAATGAAAACACTTATATATCTTGAAATTCTGCGAATTACTTGAATTCTCTTATCCTTAAAAAGATATCGTTGTACCCGTTGCTAACGTAGCCCATATTCTATTAGTTCACGGATAGGATAACTTCTTCTTCTTATTTAAATTTCATTAGAATGTAGACTTCTTTTGGTTTGCTTATACTATATATAAGTTTACAAGCTATTCCTTCTCTTCTCGTTTCCATTTCGCCTTTGGCAACCAAAAGTGCTAATTGCCCAGTACTGGAGTTTGAGTTAAAAAGGTTTCTTTTTTTTTTTTTGTTTTTTTTTTTGTTTTCAATTTATCTTGTACTTTACCCTGTGGAAAAGTAGACGTTTAGAAAAATTTTTTTCTTACTCTGACACTAAGTGCGGTTAGACGTCCTTATGATGGCACAACTCAAAACATTGTTAAACCGCCATCAGTTAAGGTAACTGTTTCTCCATTTTTTTTTTTTTTTCTGTTGCTTCTTTGAGAATTTTGCGGTATTTCATGTGTTTCCGAACAGAAACTGGCAGTCAGCCAGTTTGTTTTTATTTTTTGTTTCTGCGATATATTATATTTTACTTTTCTCTAAAACATTTTTGTTTTTTTTTTTTATTTTAACTTATGGCAGAAAAAAATGTCACTTTTATGTTATTCAAGCGTGTCTTTGTCATCAAACAACTGAAAAAAAAAAGTTGTTTTTTAATATATTACATATTTATTTAAGTGTTTCAGTGTTTACATTAAACAGAAAGTTTCTCTGCCAGTGTAATTATTCGTGTAAAGTTAACAGTAATCGGTTTTTTTTCTTTTCGTACCCTACACGACTTGCAGGTTAAGGATATACTAAATGCGAGAGACGTTCACGACACCCGTAAGGACTTGAAATATACCCACTTTTTTATCATATCTGGCTAGCTATTCTGTCTTTCGGTCCCGCTATCCATTGGTCCGTCTGTCTGCCGTGCTTTTCTGTGTTCAAACTATAATTCGTACTTTTGTGACATATGGATGAAATTTGGTACACTAATGTGTTTTGGCCTAAGGACGAACGATATGGAAAACGCTTTAGATCGGACCGCTGTTTCGATAATTTTATATACATTGCCTTGTTTTGACCGATTTTCATATACGATTCATTTAGAATCACTTACTGAGTCGACATAGACGTGTCTATATGTCCATCTGTCCGCCTGATTTGTGTTCAAACTGCAGAATATTTTGAGATTTTTGGCGCGTTCTAGATCCAAGGAAGAACGCTATTTAAAATGGTTCAGATTGGAGGGCTTTTTCGACCATTTCCCATATAACAAATCGTTTTGAAAAGTCCTTTTCACGAATAAGTGTGTATTACGCGAAATGATGTAGGGCATTCAATGATAATCCGTGGCCCAATATCAAGTCTTGCCTTCATTAGAAAATTACAAAATATCGACTTTTGGATTGAGTTGAATTTGGGACCAAAACGTCTCCTTTTCTTTTCTTTTAGACGACGCTAATCAAGAGCAACGCGAACACGATATATAATCAAAATTTCTCATTTAGTAATGTAAAATAGTATCACAAGGATCACGGTAAGTGCCTATAAAACCACGAGATGGAAATATTTGATGATGTCTTTATGCACTTTATGCCTTGTCAGGCATACATAGACCACGTGAATCATTGTGTAACCAGAAATAAACTTCATTTAAATTAAAGTATTTCGGGTCTCCCATTCCAAATCATGGGCCGAAAGAAATCGTAGGTAGCGTAGAGTACAGTACGGCGCAGGGCTTATGACAGTGGTTTCCAACCTTTTTGTACCGGCGCCCCCCTTTTTAAAAAAAAATTAATGCAAGTGCTTATCTTTTGATTCCACGCTCCACCGGTACTCGACTCCAAACGCGAAAGCTAGATATTTCGATTCGAAGAAGAGTATGAATTGGATGTTTTAGCATTTGTACGTCAAAAATCCGCGGCGAGGATTGTGGATTACGTATACTGCTGATTCATCTTTTTGACACCTATTTGACTTTTTTGGTTTGCATTTGAAAATGATATTTTGGAAACAGCTACATGCCCCCCTTGCAACAGTATCGCGCCCCCCAGGTCGGAAACCACTGGCTAACGACCCACTGGCTTTGGGCCCGTTTGGTAAGTAGGTTCAGTCCGTCCATCCGTTTATTCCTATAACGGTAAAGCGCGTGTATTTCTCCTAGATGTAACGGTCTGCGTAGTGTGCGTGGGATAAAAATCTAAAATTCCTCTATATATCCCGAAATAGCTGACTCAGCATAACACATCTGTCCGTCTCTACAATCTCCGATCCGCTTCAAGTGTACTTAAATTAAAAGTAGTCCTAAAAATAATACAGCCAGTAGTTCGACAGTTCGACAGATAGAGAGGAATTACAGGCCTTGCCGGCACACAAGAGTTCCGCATTATTAGCTTAAACAAAAGTATTAAGTTAATGCAGTTGTACTATTAGTAATGAAGGTTTGAAGAAATATAAAAAAAGCCTTTTTCTCATGCCGCATTTGAATAAGAAAAAGGCTTTTAATGAACACATCATTTAATAATTTATTCCTTTTTTCAATGCTGAAGCGAAAGACTGTTAGGCTTATACTTATTGTCATTAAAAAAATATGGAACAGAGCACCTTTCCATCTGCATGCGATTGCAAATGAAATGAAGTAACAATTATTGCAATAAAACAATTCCATAACGTATTTATTTTTAGTTATACGAAAGCACTAATAGAAGCTCCGCAATTCCTAGGCTATATACTTACAGTAAAGTTATATTTATTGTGGTAATTTAAATAAAAGAAGCAAAGAAAAAAAGGAGAAGAGTAAAACAACCTCTTTCCTAAGGAATGCTAGAATGCTACCACTTTTCATGCAGTGAAACGAGTTCATAAAAATTCCACGAATTTCTGTGTGTCATTTGTTGTTGAGAATAAACAAAATAGTATAAAACAATATACACGAACGAATGCATTTATGCTTTTCCACATGCGCTCAAAAATATTTTCCTGTCAACAAATTAAAAGAGTTCATAAACTGCCTGTTAGCAGATTTCATGAAATTTCTACCACTCCTAATTTGGAATGCATATTAACCTGCTTGCATGACTGGAATATGCAAAGACATTATGCATTAAAATGTATGTGTGGGAGCTGACTCTACCTTTTAGATCAATTGTGGAATTTGGATATTAATGAATATAGAAATTCGATTCTGAAATAATCTCAAACATTGCTAGGATGCCAGGCTTGCATTTGCTCAAATCAAACGGGGCATTTTGTTCATACAGCGAAAATGTTCTTCTTTCTGCCAAATGCTAAGAAGCTTGGCTTTCTGAATATTCGACTTGACTATTTACTCTTACATAGACTTTTATATATATCAACTTTGGGGATTTTTTTTTCGAACACCCTTTGCTTCAACCAATATTTGCCAGAAATAGCCAAGAAACAAGCAATCAGTCTGAAACTTCTTTAACTTTTGGCTCCGTTTTTTTATTGATATATGCGAAGAAGATTTTGCCATGACCTCATAATTTAGATCACATTTCTTTGCATGAAGGTTACTTTTGAGATTTTCACTGCATGAGTAGTCGAGCAGATAACAACCGCCAGCACAAAGTCAGCATTTGTGCTGTCAAATATCAGTGCGGTAGCGCATGTTTGCTCGCAGCTGCAGTGAGCGCTCAGGGGGCATAGACTACACTAGGACTAAGGGATTAGGCCCGCACTCACTGGCTTTCGGCCACTGCCTATCCTCTTATCCTTCCGAAAGCCACTATCTTATCTCTTTTCTCTTTTCTTTCTTACTTTCCCCGTCTTACACATATAGGGGAGCATGTGCAGATCTGAAGAATATGCTCGTTGTTGCAATAATTCGAAGTTCGATTCAAGCAAAGTTGTCATTGCGGCAATCGACTTGCTTTTTCATGCGAAGATTTTCATATGAAAAAGTTGATACACTGCTCTCTTCATACACAGCTGGGTGTGTGTGCTGTGCGACGACAACCTTGGAAGCATTATTTCCTTGAGAAAAGATAGTAAGGATCTGGCCGTCCGGGACGTGTGGATAGTCCAAAGGCAAGTGTGACTGCGGCCGCGTACACTATGAGATCACCAAAAGCTGTATAGGTTGTTGTAAGTTCTGGTTTGAACGAGAAGCCAAGAAGTTAAAGCGCGTCCACGGTGGTTAGGTTGCCCAAAGTAGGATTGCTCCGGCAGGAAGATGCACACTACCCATCAGAATGCCGGACGAATGCCTTCTTTCCTGACTGCTGGGTACGGCCCTTCGTGGAGTATTCGTGGTGGCTGTGGTTACCCCAAAGTTTCGCGGGGAGCTTTTTAAAAGGTGCTTAGATAGGCCTCGACGCAGACCACTAGGCGAGAATTTGGCCCACACTCATTTTCTATTGGGGTACTTCAGGGTAGCGAGGCCCCCTTCAATGGGGATTGTCTCTCTCCCTGAGGGGTCGTCAATCAACTTACCTCTCGATTGCCAATGGTTGTAGGCAACCCGTCTGATTAAGGCTTCATGCCAGGTGCAGACGTAAAAAACACATACAGAAACCTGCTCTCTTCGTACAGTAAGGAAGTTACTTCTCACGTGCAACTTCACTTTTCGGTTATCAAGATAAATTTTTAGGATTTCTTCAATAGCTTCTAGTGGGAAGTCCACTGAGTTCAGCATTTTTAGCGACCGTAGGCCCCTTTTTAAAAGCAGCTAAGCACCGCTTAATTCTTGTTTCCGACGAAGAAGAGCTATTGTCACACTTTACAAGCTATGCTACGCTTTAATGGTATCTTCTAGGCCTAAGGAACAATGTTTAACCAAGACAACAACGTTAAAAAGTGGTTTTACTTAAATCGTTTTAGCCCGACATGACATGCAATTTTCATAGATAAGTTTTCAGAATTGACACTTCCTAAAAGTGACATGGAGGTTTTTTTTCGAAGATGAACACGTGCATCAGGTCCGTGAATTGTTGACCAATGTTTGTCTAACATTGCTTGAAAACCAAAGTCATTAGTGATTAGAAGTACACTTAAAGACTCTGTAAAGGGTACAAATTCTTGATTTGCCAAAGGTTTTGGAACTGTTTAGCCGTTGCGCCACTTTTCCCATTCGTCGTGAAATCTCTTACACAAATTGAAATGTAAAATTTGTCACTTATCGCAGGTTAAAAATGAAATTTGGATGGAAATTTATGCGTCCGTCTCTCACCATAGCTTAAAAAGAAATGCACACTACAGTTAAAAAAAGAATTTATGTGGTTATTAAACAAGGCCAGGTGTAATATACCTGCAGAAAAAGTAAGTCTGTTGCTTGTCCGAAAATAATATATACGTTTAAAAATATTTTAAAATTAATTTTAATGAAATGTGAAACTGAAACTTTTTGTCGTCTTGGGCTAAATGATTTAAGTGATTTAACTTTACGGTTTCACTAAAAAACTTTGTAACTTCTACTCATAGTAGGCATTGATTTATTTTTCTGAGTGTAATGATTGTTGCTTTTCTTATTTCACATAAATATATCAAAAATCGTAAAAACCATAGTGTGTCACGGAGATCGATGAAACCGGTGGAAGCGAATGCATAAACTGAGTGTTGGAAAACAATAATTTCTCAAATAAAAAGATGTGTAACTTACTATCATAAAAGCTCGCGGGTGCCGGCTCATGAATTATTTTCGCGGAATTCAAAAATCTGTTAATCATATGTACATGAAGATGTATTTATATAACTGCATGTGATATGCATGCATATTCGTAATTTGTGCCACAAATGGAATTTAATAATAATTTCCAAACACTAATGGAACACGCTACTACTCCATACCAGCGCTTACACAAATACATAAGCAAATATTGGATTACTTACAAAATATAAAAAAATCTTTCGCTAAGGCGCCCAGCACAACGTTTAACGTCTAGAATTTTACTACATGTTTGTCTGCATTAGTATATGTTGCGAGTAAGCGCCCTATTTTAACATGCAATGCAGGCAAAAATGCTTACAATTGCCGGTTATGATAATGATGTTATCGTTGTTTTTGTTATTATTGTTGTTCCTTAACACACCATATATTTACTTTAAATAAACAGTGAAATGCTTTCAAAACGGGCCTTTAAGAAAAAGCAAAATTTCTCATTTATTTAATTTTTAATATAATAAATAGAACCTATAGCAAATATAATTGCCTACAGTTAGGAGAACAAAAATTATTTCATATTGCATAACATATCTTTTAAATGAAGTTTTTTTCAAATAAATATTGCCTGCTTTTAGGTAGATGTGATAACAATTTTCTTCTTTTGTCCATAAGTGTTGAACAGTGTTAGCTCATTAACCATAGGAAAGGAGACGAAGTGAAAACATAATAGTGAGCTAAGGCCCCGTCATTACACATCTTACGCCCCTGCGCTTAAAGCATTTATCCTATAACAACTTTTCTAAATAACTCATGTAAATGAAGTGGTCAAAGAAGTGGTCCGATTCGCACCTTTTTCAGTAGCGCTCGTCGTTGAGTTAAAAGAACAAAATTCGATAAAATAAATCAAAAAGTTCGCTCTGGAGGGTACAAGAATAGCTGAACGTGTAATCAGACGGATAGATAGACAAACTGGTAAGCAGACAATTGGGTAGGCAAGCGGACCATCCTGGAATAATAAAGATGAGGTCTGCCACACGTCCCTCTTGGTATTGTATGCATGCGCACAAACTTAATATATCCTTGTACTGCCGGTAGGGTATAAAGGTAAGTTTCGATTGTCAAGCTAAAGTTTAAGAATATTACTTTACTTCTTCTTCTTTACTTCTTTACTTCTTCTTCAGGTGGCAGTTTTTACTAAAATAGCTAAGTCGGCCCAATCTCTCACGTCGCCCGAATATCTGTTTCTTTTCTTTTCTTACTTCTAAATCCTTCCTAAGTGATGTTCATCGTGAATATTACTTTTCCGAATTATCGGACTTATCCCTTGTAGGCAACGACAAGATGCACTTTTGTTATGACTTTTAATGCATTCTTCGTTGTTACACAACCCACATAATTTTCGGCACTTTTTTTATTTGAAAATTTTACTGCAATGGTTCTGAACATATAAAATGTTTACCCGTTACGTAGAGATTTTACTGTACTTGGAAATATGTGCTCACGAGCCTTGAAGCTTATACGAGTATGCACTAATATGCCTACATTAAGATATTCTACTTATATTTTTATATGTTTGTAACGTTTCAAACGTACTTGCGGTAGTTAGTGCGGTTAGACAACGTTATGAATTCATCAGGTCCACACGCGTACAAATATGTTTACAATAAAATTGAATTACAGGATATCATAGAATGAATGAATAAAAAATCACTACGACAACAAATCAAATGACATATGGGGATCTAAACTATTAAGCAAAAGCTGATACAGGGTTTAAGATAAAGTGAAAGACGAACGTTTTTTTAGCTGACTTAAGAAATTGACTTTTAGAAATCAACCATCGTAAAGTTACCTTTTTACAATCGCTTACGATTTTATTTTCCATGCTGGTGAAGTGTCGTCTTTTGATAGGTAAAATATCGTTCGAACTTAGCGTGGGTTTCAGAAGTCTTGGAACAATTCATTTTGATCGCATCGACTAAGTTGTCTTTGCTTTGTCGATTGTGAACGAAGCAGTACGGACACCGATGTTGCGGCAGCAAGCGCCCATTTCTCTAACGGTCCTTCAAAAAGTTTCCAAACTTCGTTGCTAATGTCCGGCAGTTGCTCATGATGGATGCAATGTTTTTCTAATACCAAAAAAGACGCACTTTCTCAATTTATAGTCAAATTTCTCTTTGAAGAAGACACAACAGAGGCGAGCCTATTGAGAAGAACAAGCACGCACACAGAGAACAGTTCCTAACTGATAATGGCTGTTTCGGAAGTCATCGATACAGGTTCGATCATGATAGTTCGCCAGTAGAGCCGTTCAGACGCGGAAGAAGATGTGGGGAATGCGATCTTTCAATGCCCAAGATCCGTAGCGTATGAGGTACATATACGATAAGGTAACAGAAGACATGGCCAAAATTCCTGAAATATGGGGCACTGTGCGCAGCTTACTGACTAAGGTGCTCCAGAAGTTAAGGCGCTTAAAGAGACTACTGATAGAGTGAAGCCAAAGTGGAAGCCAATAGGGTATTTCACTAAGGTCCCAACACATGGAGTGCACTAATCCAATAATGCCCGATGGTCCCGCAGAAAGAAGAGACTGAAGTAATTTGTGGGTGCGGGTGTGGGGTAGTTTTGGTGCGTAGACGCTATGGATGGCGAATCGTGCATGCTGCTGGTACGTGCCACTAGTATTTTTCGAAATTTTCTACCTCCAGCTCGTATAGGAATAAAAACACGCAAACACACGCACATATGTAGAAAGAGAAAGAGGCAGATGACCGGCAGCGATGAATATTGAAAATTTTCACAAGACACAGGACCGCATCTCTCTTGATTGTCAAGGGACTCACTATGTTTCTGTCAAAACTAAATTGTAAAAGGAGATCAGTTCGCAAGCAAGTTCGTTCTCTCGCAGGCGTTATGCGAATTTCCATATGCATCCCATGCATTCCATTAAACGACACGTAATGTTAAGCGTACCATGATTCTTTTATTATAACACAACGACATCTTGGGCGAACAAAACGTTGATGTCTAACATACATCATCACCCTGTACGAAATATCATATAAGTAGTCGTTACAATGTCGAAGATTTATTTCAACTCCAGATTTGTTGGAAATTAAATCGAATGTTTTTCTGTTTAATTTCATTTGCCTATATATATATATATATACATATAACATAGATATGTGTGTACACGTGACATGAACATTAACTCCCTTCTCAAGCATGCAAATACAGATATGTGATAGTTTTGTCATAATTGTAGACCAACATGTGCTCAGTCGTCCAGTCTATTTTGGACTCAATCACCAGCTTAAAAGCATTCCGACTAAATAAAAATAAAATTTTTAGTAATAAAACCAGCATGATATCACATCAACGTATGTTATAAGCTCAAATAATAATAATAATAGTAATGGCACTGTGCATACAGATATATATTTGTATATAAATAAGTGTATTTACATAGGGACATGTGAATGTATGTTTTTTGGTGCGTGTTGCAGCATGTTTATCTGGTAAATGAAACAATTATTTTAGGCCATGTTAGTATAATTTACAACCAATTATAGTGCACTATCCAATGGTCATGTTTACAAATGTTGAAAGGCTCCACAGGACCAAAGTTGAAATGTTGTTACAATAACATAATAAAGTGCGCACGTTTGTTTGCGTGTGCAAGTATGAATGAAACGGAACAGGAATATATATATATATATATATATGGGCGACTAACGAACCTTGCAGTATTATAACCTTTTTTTGTTTTTTTCTAGAAAATTGCACACAAGTTAATTTTCATTTATTTCAATTAGTGGTTAGAAGTTTAAAGAAGTAAAAAAAAAAACAGAACAACATTTTAATAAGTACAAGTGCATTGCGTTTATGCGATCATTTCGCGGTAAACGATTATTTGTCAATTATAAACTTTGAAAAAGTTTAAGCGAATATACACACATACTATAAGTCCCCCCTTGAAATCGTTCTAGTAACAATTGTATCCGCACATTGATTACAATACCTTGCGCTATAGAACACGGCATAGAAAAAAAATTTAAATTCTCTTGGAATTAAGAAAATTAAATTTGACTTTGCATTGACACTTTTCAAAAAGATCGAATTGAAAAATTTATTCTGGCAAGGAAAAAATCTCTCTTTACTCTTTACTTTACGACTTTATCATCCTATCTTTTTATTGTATTGAAGTGACATGAACCACTTATTTTCATAATGGTTCAAGTCGATTTGCTTTAGTAACGAGAAGAGTGGATTTATTTTCTCCTTACACCAATCACTGAAGGAAGGGAGTATAACGGCCAAAATTAAACTACAGCTCGTTCGTGTGGACGGCACCCTTTAAAGCTTCTTTGGAGACCGTCAACCGTATATACCGAAAAGCTCAGGCTCACATGGGCGACCGAAGTTCGCCTAAAACTCTCGATACCATCAAGCATCGGCGTAAGCTATGTTATGCAGATGCATCCAGACCGAATATTCTACGCCGATGAAAGAGATTTGTCCACGATTTATGTTCTTTAACAGGACCACAATAATTTCCCAACGCCCTCACGCACTCTTCCTGGAATTGTCCGCATATTCCGAGCGACTTGTCGTTCTTTAACCACACTGTCCGCCTTTGGAACGATCTATCAGCAGTTATCGATTCCAGCGTGCCGGATATTTCCAAACGTATGCATACACTACGCTCTTCTTTCGTCTCTGTCTACCTACAAACCTTTCTGACCGTTACCATGCCTGCACATATAAAGCACATACCCTGACTGCTTGATCGTATGTGAAAATAAAAGTAAATAAATAAAAGCCAAAGGTCCTAAAAAGTCTATGTGTTTCTTAATCAGCGTTGCATTCTAAGTAGATTTAACTACGTCCATCTATCCGTTTAAGCATGTCAGGCGACAGCATATGGCTGCTTGTGGATTCATGGTTGCAACCCCTCAGTTAACACAAATGTTGTTATTTAACGATCAGAAGCCAAATCTGAAAATTGACGCCCACATCAACAACAACAGCGCGGAAAAAATTAAACTTTACAACTACTAAACTGCTACTACTACTACTACTAAGACAACTAACCAACTAATACAACTAACAACTTAAAACACGAGTAAAACAACGGGTGTGTCAGTAAACAAGCAAATATAACTTTCAGCGGGTGTGAGATACAAAACCGGAAAATATCTCTCAAGGATTCTCATCGTAAAGATCGTTTCCATCGAGTGACTTATACGCAGCGGTTTAGCTGCTTTCATACATGCGTAGAAGTGGCGTCAAATTAATGCTTGCTGCTCAGTTTTTAGCACAAGAGATGGCCTACGAGTGTAGAGTGAGTACGTAATCGGGAAATGGGGCCGGTACACATATGCGCTCTTCTCGGTCTGTTGTTTCTTGAAAGCCGTAAAAAATCTATCCTAAGCCAGGTGTAAACTTCTTACTTACTTTCAAACATTTTATTAAACATGTCAGCCGTAATTTATATCTAAATGAAGATAATGACTTTAGTTCACTTTCGAAAGGAACGCCTCAACTATGAATTTTAACACACGTCATCAAATTTGATGGCCATTCGACGTTTCTTTCCGGTATATCATCATAAAGTAATAACGTTTATATTGACAATTAACGACAGCCTCGCAATGATATTAACATTTTGTGGCTTCTTTTCCGTTTACTGTTGAGTAAAACGATTGATTGTGTGTCAGCAATTTTTCTTTTACTGAATCTTTGATTGTTTTTTAAAATGATTTCATTATTTTTCGTGACCATAATTGGATAATTCACATTAACAATAACAACAGCAACAACAGCTGGAGCAACCACAGCAATATGACAAACGCTTTAAAACAAAACATGAACAGCAAACGAATGCCTTTTTACTTGAATGACGCTGAACATTTCATAGTAGTAAATACATATATATACATATATATATACATATACATATATATATATATATATATGTATGTATATGTCGCTGTACACACTTAAACAAAGTGCCAATGTATTGTATACGACGACAAGTTAAACAAAGAATATCAATTTCATGACTGAATGACTATCCGTAATATAATGACACTTTAATAGGTGGCATTACATGAGAAAGCCATCATATTCTACGATGTGAAAACATTTCATTCGCATATCATATTATAAAGTACTTTTCAAAATGTAAGAAATTGAAATGACATGAAGAAAATTCAAGTAGGATATGTAGGTATAAGCGATCATCTTTTTCCTCAATAACTCTCTCTCTCTCTCTCTCTCTCTCTCTCTCTCTCTCTCTCTCCCTCTCTCTGACTACTTTTCACATCATCTTTTTTTCAACGCATTTTGGTTCATTGAATGCTAGAAACTTAACTTGATATGGAGAGAGATGAAGTGCCACAAACCCTAAGCAATCAAGGCGGGTCAATAATTTCCAATCGATGAAATGAATAGAAATGTTCTCAAATGAAATGTCAAGGACGCAGGCTTAACTGAATCGGGATCCAAATTTCTACAACTCATTAAGCGAACTTGATCTGCCAAGGGAAGAGAAATTCATCGAAAAAACGATTCGAAGAAAACAATTTCTTCCATCTTGATTTGGGTTCCAATCATTCTAAGACATTAGAAGATTAGAAGAGATCACTTAAGGCTGATCATCTCTGCAACACTCTACTCGTTATATCTTACTTTCAGAAGTTTTTTCAGATTCCTTTTTTAACTGTAGTTGTGTAGTGTAGCTGGCTTCTGATCTGTTCCAGTGACCAAGTCCTAGTGAAGTTTTGCGGAGGTGAATATATCAGGAAAATGCAACCAAGCTGTGCTTGTTAAACACATTCGTCTTCTTCTTCTAAAATTCATCGAACCAACCAGAGATGCTTCACAAGTAGAAACGTGTAGTAGAGAACATGAGAGCATGCATTCTGTGAAAACAATTTGGCCAACAGAGGGTCTCTTAAAATTCGAATGTTGTCAAGCAGAGTGGCTTGCCTTATACTTTCCATATTCCATAGACTTCTTAGTGCCAGTACAATACATCGAATTAGTTATTAAAATAGTCTCTCCAGTTAGCGGGGTAATTGCAATCAATCGCTTATCCTTTCGAAATTGTCAACGAACACTTATATGTCTGTTTTGTTTGTAATGGTTGGTCATTTATATTTTATGAAATTAAATTCTAATCAACGTCCATTTATACCATTAGGGAACAAAACCTGTATTTAGAAATTTTAGTACAAAGCTCCTCCTTCAAGAATTTTAATGGCTATCATAGAGCGTCGGGCTAAACGTTTATTTGGTGTTTTCTTTCGTACTGCAAGGGTAATGATTATATGCATGTGTGTGCTTACTTCAAGTATGGATTTATTTCAAATAATGGACAACAACAAAAATGTTAAATAATAAATTAAATTAAATCACCGCATTTAGAGACATAGAGACATAGCCATAAAACTAAGCGAAGTACACGATTACAATTACAATTCCCACACATGAATTGTGTTCAGACGGATGGACAGGTGTTTGTTTCATTTATTTGAATTGTGCTTACATATATTATATTGAATATGTATTTGAAGTGTGCGGACATTTCACGGAAAATCATAAACGAGTAGCATGACAAAGCGTATAATAAACAAGTCAGAAAATTACACTCGGTCGTGACTGAAACTTCTATACCCATCACTGGTATCCTAAAAAAGATAAAATAAGTAAAACAAGTAAATTATCATACGCTACAAAAAGAATTGTGCGAAAGGTTTTTTGGCATAGGCATGTGGGCGTTGCAGGCGTTTCCTACGGAAAGTTTAGGTCACTTCTAATTTGTAGGTGACGTCTTTATATTCGCCCATGGGCTATATTTACCACAGACACTACAAAGACGGACGAACGGACGGACATGCTTAGGTGCATTCCAAATTTGAAGCTGGCCAAAAATGCTTATACTTTGTGGGTATATTTCTGGCCGTTATAAAGGTAATGAAAAAAAATGTAAATTTGATACACTATAATATTACGTAGGCGTGGCCAATTTCTTCCCGTTTTGTGCATCGGCCATAGAATATGCGGTCGGATTTTTGCGCATTTATCGGCTACAATTTATGGGTAAGGAATAAAAGACCAATGTTTTATTCCTTCTGAAAAATAGGGGTGTTCTCAGTCTACGCGGTAAGTGGACCGATTTCACCCTGATTTCAATACCTGAATGCGTGGAAGAATTTCAAATGTTTCTGCCAAATTTGAAGTCACTAGTTGTACTTTTGCGGGCGGGGAAATGTTTACAATAGACATTACACAGACCGACGGACGGACGTCCTCTAAGCGATTCACAACTTGAAGCTGATCAAGAATATACATACTTTATGGCGTCGTTGAAGTGCGTTTTTTGGTGTTGCAAATGTTCTGACAAAATGAATATACCTCTCATCCGTCGCTGATGTGTGTAAAAAGGTGAGAAGTGAACATATTAGACATTTCGTAGCATTTCCACTTAGCACAGAAAAATATAGAAAGCGTTTTTCTAAATGCGATAGATGTATATAAATATGTATATATATATATTATGTATTGGACTGACTCCTTGCCTAGGGTTACATAGTGTTTAACTAAGGTTAACGTTTAATTTTTAGAAAGAACGTAATTTTATTTTGTTATCGCTCCCTGTATAATGTTATGTGACTCTTGACTTATGACTCTTAACTATGCTAGATTTTTATACACACAGTGCTCAAAGGTATAAACCGTTAATTGCCCGACTTGGCCATCCTATAAGTTTCAGTTATTCCTCGTCGCCCAGCTTACATGAAAATTTCAAAAATTGTGCAGTTTTCATATATTTTAAGAAACCTCAAACAACATTTGCTTGCTTACTCATAATTTTCACTTTTCTTTCAATCGTCGCTACAACACGAAATTTGATGCCGAACGCTGAAATGCCCTATTGACTGAAATGATGGTAAAAGAATCGTGACTTTAGCTGGAAGTTTGCACTAAAGATTGGCTTGAAAGATGTTGCGGCGAGAGTTGTCTGTCGAAAAAATTACTTTCTCCGTGGGACGATAATTTTAAACAAAGTCGTATGGACACCAATGACGCTGAAATCTCTCTCTGGTTACTCAAACTTGGCAGTTGTTCTGGAAAATATAACAAAGGCGCATAAAACCGTTTTGAAAGACCGAACAGTGAAGTTGCGTGAAATAGTTGGCATACTAAAGAAATCAGGGGGAGGTGCGCTACTAATTTGTCCCTAAGAAATGTTGTTCGAAGTGGGTGTTGAGTTTGTTCACTTTTGTCAACAACGCGCTGATAAAGCAAAGCGCTGAGTGAAAAAAAGGGCTTCCATGCAGTGTGTGACAATGAAAGAGACATGGATTGATCACTATATTCCAAAGTCAAATCGGCAATCGTCCAAATGGACAGCAACTGACATCCAAAGCGAGCAATAGAGCAGCTTCACTAATGGTCGGAGTGTCACGAAATTTCGACAGACACTATTCGAAGATTAGCACTTCTCGGAAATCATATGGACCTATAAACAGTGTTGCCATATACGCGGCAGACTAATTAGGCGCGGAGATCTGTGTACAAGGGAAACTTCGCATTACATACACAAACTAATGGTACATCTGCTCTTCTTTCTTTAAGCAAAATTAAATCTAAACAAACGATTTTTCATTTTAATGACGCATAAAAAAAAAAAAATTGGCAAAAAATTGTAAATTTATAATATTTGAGCAAATTGGCGAATACTTATATGCAGCGGTGTTGTCGAGCCGGAACGCTCCGAAACGTCGTTCCGGTACTTCCTTTTTGCACAGGAACGCGTTCCGGAACTAAAAATGATTTCTGATAACGAGAATTTATAATAAACATTAGAAGAAAAAAATATAAAATTTTAAAAAAGTAAAGATTTCATACATAAATTTGAATGCAAGCGGACCGTAAGTTACTCATCCCTAGTATAAAATGGGCCTGCGGCTAATGCTA
>KK502639.1:63165-95026 GCA_000688735.1 Glossina austeni
TACGCGTTCCGGTAAAAAAAAAAATTCGCGTTCCGGTAAATACAAAAAAAATTAGCACAACACCACTGCTTATATGACAACGAGTAGGAACACTGCAGTAAGTCACGGCCCCCCACTAAATACCCTACACCGCCATATATCTCTAATATAATATGTCTTTTGAAAAGAAGGGGTAAGGGAAGTGGGGGAAAAAGTCGTGCGACTCGAAGCATTTCCAATAACGTTCGTCCTTAAGCCCAAGGACGTCAATGTACCAAATTTCGTCAAAATAAATGAAAAATTGCACCTGTAGGTTGAACACGACAGACAGACGGACAAACAAGCTCACTTTCTAAATCGATCGGTGAAAAGGTGAATTTATCTCAAGCCCTCCTGGATGCAGCATACACCCACACCGAAGTGATATAATAAATAAACTTTAAGGGGGAAAAAAAAATTAATTAAATAAAATATTTTGCAAAAATACTTTGTTAGGCAAACATTCGACATTAACCTCGCAATAATATAAAATGATATTATTTTTCTTTGTCAGAGTAATGGAGCGTAAAGAGAGCTCAGCTTATTTGTTAATTTTCGAAAGGAATTTCATTTTTCTCTAATCTATCATCATTTCTTAGGCAGATGAACTCGTCTTTGCTTTCATAGTTTGACAACTTCGTACACATGCATACACATGCATAGATGTATTTGTATATACAGGGTATAGAATTTTCTAAACTCACAGACAACATATCAATGGTATAAGCAAAGTTAAATATTAGTTAGTTAGTCTGTCAGAATTTATTCGGAAGGAGGAAGAAACGTTATCATCATCATCATCATCATCATCATCATCATCATCATTATTATTTTCGTTGTCGTCATCAACGTTATCAATGTTGACATAAGAACTTAAGCTTGTACATAAAGCTTTATGACACGTGTAATACGATAGAAAATATGCAATTAAATAAAACTTATTTTAACTTTTGAAGCTAATGAAATTTCTTAAATGACAGTCTCTTCAAACAGACGTTGCGAAGCTCATCTGCCGACGAGCAGACACGAGAAGCTGGGTATGCTTATCATTTCATTTGTTTATTCAACTTGAGGAGGAATCTGTCAGTGCGAGTAAATAAATTGCAAAAATATTTAAATAAGAGAACGAAAGAATTCTATTTCCAATGAATGCTACGTTTTCATTCATTCCGGAACCGATGAAAGCCAAAGGTAAACTAAATAATACTTAGTTGTTGTGTTTGTGAAAGTGAAACGTCAACTTTACACATCAGGGCATATGATTGCAGATACGAGTCAATCAATGAAATGTTTGACATACTGAAGGCTTAATACTTTTTTTTTTCCACAAAATTTAACATAAACATACATACATATATATATATATATATATAGGTTTATGCGGAGGGATGTAAGCACAGCCTTCATTTAAAATCAGTTCTCAGTTTTAAATATGTCTGGGGTTGTGTTCGTGATAAAGAAAATTTTTCTTTTTGATAAAGAAAATCTCCAAAATTCATTAAAAACGTTACAGCGCTACAGCTCAGCTCAAGCAAATCAACAACAATGCGATTATGTGTATAAGTATGCGAATCGTTCCTAGATAATGAAGTTTATGTTAAAATCAATCCTTATGGCACAGAGAGTATGGAGAGACAGACAGAGAAAGAGAGAGAGAATTTTTAATAGCAATTTTTTGTGGCCGTTGTTGTTGTTGTTGTTCTTGTTGTTGTGATTGTTGTGACAACGATAAAGCCTCATAGAAACGATAATGTCTGCTTGTTGCTCGCTTACGGTTAGCATCACACGCAGCATTTGTCTTAAACATCAACACCAACATTACTTTCGGTTTATCCTGAGCCACAATATCTCCCATATATAATATAATAGTTGTTTGTCTGTCAACTCTGTAAACGCGTTTAAGAAAATTGTTTTCATATTCTATCTCGCTTAGCCACACCCAAACAACATCCAAACAACATTACCACCCAAATGCTATTCTATATCCAAATTATATGTTTATTGTCTACACTTTGTATAGCTCTTAGAACTTGGAACTAGTTAAAGTGCAAATCTTTTTAATCTACCATTCACTCACTCACTCACTCACTCATTCGTTCATTCATTCATTCGTTCATTCATTCATTTAATGCTCTAAGCAAGACAAGGCGACAATAGTGTTGGTGGTGTGTGGCCACCACAACAACTCTTCTATTGAAGTCTTCAGCTTATTTAAATGCCATCGTCGCTCGTCGTACTATGCTAAGCTTGCACTTTAACTGGGTAACTGTGATTATCGCTCGTACGGCGCTGTGTTGCTCTTTATATCGCATTATTGTTTGTATTCAACACCATACCCTAACACCATAGCAAGTGTATATCAATTTCAACTCCCTTCTTGAAAATACTTTTGGGTGTGAAATAATTTCACTTCAACACTATTACGTCTATTAAGTTTTATAATCTTAATTTTCCTTATAAAAGACCGAGAGGTTAAAATCTATCGATGAAGACAACAACGCCTGCCGTTATTTACTCGACTAACCTCACACGTAGAGTGTAGTTCGGTCGTTAATTGCATTACGGGTATCACACAAAGCACCCACCAGCACCACCAGCGGGTGTCTTTTGTCTTTTGTTTGTTGGTCTGTATGTATGTTTTCTTTCCTTTTTTTTTGTTTTTTTTGCTTTTTCTGTTTTGGCAACAAAACACATTTTCCATGTTTTCCAAGTGATGGATTAGTGTGATGACATGATGTTGTTTACTAGAGGTTTATGTTCATCATTCTCCAAGATTATGGTTATTTCCTCAACCGAGATTATTAGCACTGGCAAGAAAAGCATTAGGACATGTCAGATTTTTAAATAGGAAAATTAGTGATTTTTTTGTTTTGTTTTTGTTGTTTTCACATTCATTGTGCATTTAATGATGTCAAGGATGGTGACTGCGATTTGATGTATAAAATACAGCAACTGTGTGGAAGAAGGACTAAGGCTAAGTTTGAATTATAATAAAGTGTTGCTATGCATGCTATGCTATGTCTACTAGAGTGAAGGCGAGCCGAAATGTCTACGTAAAGAACGTGTTGCCGGAAATGCTTCGATCTGACCAATGCCTTGAGAGCTATCCGAGCGAACATCATAGTGATTAACTGTGCAGGCTAACAGTTCCACAAACAGTAAGTAATGGCCTTTGACTTTAAGCGGCTGGATAAACGTTTCAAATACCACTGTGAATAGTTTATTGATCCAAAAGTTTGGACATAAGGAAGCTGTAAGTAATTTCGATGCCGAGTCTGCTTCCAACGGACCTCATACTGCGTCATGAGGATGTTTCACAACAACAATATTTTCCTATCGATTTGCAGGCATTACTTCACACCTGAGGTGGAGGAATGTCCAAAGCAATTGAAGAGGAATCGTCTCCAACGAAGTGAAAGACACTTCTATCTGCAGACAAGGAAATCGCGTCAATTTTTTGGGATTCATGTGAAATAATTTTCATTATTTTCAACAATTGAGAAGATTCTGATAGGATTGTTATGCGAATTTATTGCCGCGTTTACGTAGTGAAGTAGAAAAAAACAGTCGAATTTCGCCTAGAAGAAGCCATGTCATCAAGACCATCCGTCAGTTCAAGCTTCTATTACGAGGTCAACGAAAATCAATAAAATAAAATTGAAATCATTAAACTTGTCAACCTTGAAAAAATGAGTCGATGCAGTTCAGCTAAAGTTGAAGGCAGCCGCAAAACTAAACGACCTAACGCGTATATAGCGATTGTTCTAATCTTACAAAATTTGGGTTTGCTTAGCAATAGAGACTCGACGACAAAGTATTTGCCGACAATAAAAAGGGGCAGTGCCCGCTTGATATCCACCTGGAGGTGGTAGACAGTGCTCACTAGAAGCAGAACATCGAAATTATTAAACATTACTGTGAAGAGTGCATCGAGCTAAGAGGAAACTTTATTGAGAAATAAAGATATTTCCGTCCAAAATGTTTCTTAGGTTCAATGCTTCTAAAAACTAATTCCCAGAACGTTTATATCAAAGCATTATCTTTGTACTTTACTTCATGATACGTGTTTGCACATCGCATATATGCCGATCAAATAGTTTCTTTGAGACTCGAACGAATTCATTCATTTTCAAAAAGAAAGAAAAGGAAACCTTTGAATGAAGCGCCACTTTTTCTATACAAATCGGAAACGTTAGCTGAAACCCACCAATCTTTTCTAGTAAAGGGTGATGGGGACTTAACTTAAACCATAAAATGTCACGGATAAAACTGAGTTTATCTTCCACATCGACGGCGTAATCCAACTCTTCTACAAATGACTCTGAGCTTTGCGCTTAAGGCGATCGCAATGGGGTTGTACGTTAACAGTTCTATGAAAGAATCGATGGAGCAGGCCATCAACAAGAAATGATACAAATAAACTTAATACTGAAGAAAAACTCCAGTGATGTGCAAAAAAGTTTATCATCCAGCATTGCAACCTCGAACAGTTACTGCACGACTCGTCAAGGCAGCGTTGGATGCATTAAAATGGGATGTTCAACCAACCACGTTGCCTCTCTCCATCAACTGATACATTTTGGGAGAATAAAACAACGCGAAAAACCGGCGGCTGAATAAAAGAAAAAAAACAAGAAGAAGAAAATCGCTGGAAGGGCAACACGTTCTTGCTGTTTGACAGAAAAATTGTCTCTGAATCATATGCTTTGGGAAGAAACTAAGTATTAAAATTCTGACCACTTCTTCTGAAGACTCCTTAGTCTACACAAGTCTACGAATATATTATCTGTTTTCTGATTGGTAAAAGAATTGAATCTGAAGAATATCGTTTTTGGGCAAACCAAGATTAGCATAGTGATCAGCAAAACTTCTTAATTTATTTATATACGGAGAGTAAAGAATAAGAAGAGGTGTGGCATCAATTGAAATTAAACCAACGAGGAAATTGTTATTATGTCGTAAGCGAATATTTTGTATGCATCACTGTTTTCCTAAAGAAGGCAAAAACTAAATTTTCATACTTTATAATATTGGGTGGGCACAGATGATTGTCAGCATAAAAGCCTATGGGCGTTGTAGGCATGTCCTTTGACCGGTTTGAATCATTTTCAAATTCTTTTCCAAATTTGTGGGCGATGTACTCACTTGTGCGAACGGCAGAATGTTTACAACAGATGCTATATTGTTGGACAGACGAACGGACGGATATGGTTAGGTGCATTCCGAATTCGAAACTAGCAAATAATTTATACACTTAACGGAGTTTTTAAAGCTTGCTTCTGTGTGTTTTACAAGCATTGAAGAAAAACTTAAATTTTAATGCGCTGTAATATTGGGTAGGCGTGGCCAATTTTTGCCATATTAGTGATGGTAGTGCACCATCGCCCATAGAATTAACGCTTAAATTTTTGTACTTTTATCTGCTTGAGCGAAAAGCAAACTTCTTATTCCTTTCGAAAAACAGAGGTGTTCTTAGCTTAGCACTGTAGGCGTGTGCTTCGACCGATTTTGCGCATTTTAAACATCAACCTGCAAGTGCAAGAATTTCCAATATTTCTGCGGAATTCGAAGGCGATAGTTTCACTTTTGCCGTCACAAGAATATTTACAACAGACAGGCGGACAGACGGACATGCTTAAATCGATTCAGAATTTAATTCTGATCGCGAATGTATGCACTTCAGGGTGTCTCTGAAGCTTCCTTCTGGGCGTTGCAAACGTTTTGACAAACTGAATGTGCCGCCTGTCCTCGAATGATGGGTACAATCAATGACTCTTGTGTTTTGAACGATCTAAACAATTATCCTTTATTGAGAGCAGGCAACAACTTTGATTTGAGCCTTAATATGATAACGTGTGAAAGTGCTTTGAAACATTTTCATATGAATATAAAAATCAAAAAGTGAACAATAATAATAGAGCACATGGAGGTCAAACGAGAGGAAAAAAATGTGTTTTTTTTTTCGTATCTAAGTTCATAGTTCGTGCTGTGTGTTGATTCGTTTATATGTTATAACCCAAATAAATAAATGGTTTGTAGATATTTACTTTATTTATATAACGCGGGCATAATACATTTTTCCACTCTGTTAGTTTGTGTTGAAGTTAAAAAGTGAAAATTTTCCACTGCATGCTCTCTCCGCGCGTATAAATTAAAATGTGTTTCATCCGCATTACAGCCGTAGGCTATACGGCCACCAATAGTAACGAAATTAAAGCCTATTACAATGTCGGCATTCGTTCGGAACGTTGTAATGCTCGTTGTTCTTGTTATTGTTGTTGTTGTTGTTATTGTTAATATTGCTGTTGGTGTTTTTGTTGGTTTTGTCGGTATTGTTATTGTGGTTATTTAAACTTTTAAACATTTAATCGTTTATTTTTGTTGTTATTGCCGCCACTGGTTTTGTACTGCACAACTCGATCAACATCAATTAGATTTAACACCTTTTCGTTCTATATATATATACCATAAACATTTATATATATATTTTGACATTAGCTCTGGCACGGCGCATGCATCATGTAAACAATGGCCTACTTGTTATTTAATTGGTTATTGCGACAGATAGCGTAGCTTGGCTATCCGAGTGAATATTTAGTGTAGTACAGTAGTCGCACATGTTTACGCGATATATCAAGAGAAAGTTAATTCAATTAAAATGCAATTACTTAACAGTTTAAACTAATTTGTTGCATAAATGGTGTAAAACGATTTTTAATTTGTTACGCATTCATATACATGCTCCGTGTGTGTAAACCATCGCACCTTTGCTTCTACTATCTACTTCGTATAATATTCGCATCGTTATGTGGCGATGCGTAGCGTAAGGATGCAGTTCGTATCGTTACAATTTCGTTTGCATCGTGTACTAAAGAATTCGTTATATCCTCCAAGATTCTCTATATATTCTGTAAGCCATGTACAGATCATTATGTGTTAAAATGCTGTAAACTGCTCTCTGTTCTCATAAAAACAATTGTCATACGCAATATATTGGAAGAGAGAAAGGCCAACATCAACGAAAATAGATCAATATATTTAATGCTCTGTTCACTTGGGCTTTCTCCAAAAATATTTTTGGGAGAGCTTTCAATGTGCTCTCCAATATGGACCGACCACCTATTCATACAACACGGCGCGGGCCAGAAAGACTTGAGCAAAGAGGAGCAAATAGGGAGATTTTGGCCGCAGCCAAGTTGGCCGATCAAAGTAGACTCTACCACGCTTGAGACATGACCCCATGAATACTCCCTAGGTAGACGTGATTTTTACCTCTTAGTCCACTCATGCGGATAACAAATTTTCTTTACTGACGACAGTTGAGGAACGCAGTCGCATTATCTTGTGTATCTGTTAATATTGTTGCAACGAAAAAATTCGTGGCGCTATTTTATAAATATAAAATAATAGACATCCCGAACAGTATTGACGGACAAGATATAAGCTGCATCAAAAATTTTTATTGGAGACAAACAGCAGAGGTCCGTGGTAACGTTGATTAAACAAATTATTTTCGTATAAAGAGAGGGGTTCGTCAGGGTTGCATTTTATGTGCTCTTCCTTTCAACGTCTACTCTGAAGTAATTTTTCAAGTCGCTCTTCAAGCGTACAAAGCAGGCATTAAGGTCAATGGCTGTAAGTGGCCAAAGCAGCAGCTTTGGACTAAACCCAAATACCAGCCAAACAAAATTTATGATCGTAAGTCGAAATGCCATCCTATCAATTAATAAGCAAAAGGTGGAAAAGAGTTCCAAGTTTGCATACCTTGAATCCACATTTCGCGGAGGCTGGAACGTCGAATTGGAATTAAAAAGAAAAATAAAAATGAACAAATCGGCGTACATGAAATATCAGATAATTATGGTAACCCGGAAAACGAGTTTATTCGTTCGCCTTCGGTTCGTGAAATGCTTCACAAGTTCGGTCTAGAATCATGGACAGTGGAAATCAGTATCATGAGCAGGCTGGCAGCCTTTGAGATGTGGTCTTACCGCAGATTTCTAAAAATATCGTGGGCAGATCGCATATCCCTCGCTGAAGTTCTGAGAAGAATTAACTCTGAGCGTAAACTACTAAAGCTTATTAAACAACGGGAAACTATGGAGAAAAATATGATCTCCTGCAGTTAATAGTGGAGGAACGGATTGAAAACTGTTGGGCTTTAGTCAATAGTATAACTCAGGCAATAATATTATGCAAAAAATGTGATCCCCTATATCTAGTAAGGGTGGGATAGTAAAAGAGAAGGGCTTAAAAAAAAAAGATGATGATATGAAGCATGTAGAGCTTTGAGTAGGAGTGACTTATGTTTGTTTCTACCCAAATAGTTCAAATTGTCCCACAATCTTTTTAGAATCGCCGCAATAGCAAAATTCGATGAGACTCCGATGAGGTACCAAGAGCGCTGTTTGAATGGAAATACAAACTTAGGAAATGGCTGTGATCTGCCCCTATGTCAGCCCACTTTTCGTATTTGCATTTGCAACTTTCTATCCCATAAAGATAATTCCATAAGGTTGTCACCCCAATGTACATCACAATCACCGGTTCAAAAATAGTCCCGTTGGATCTCCTAACACATTCCAATTCATTTCGAAAATATTTTCTCGGCATCCACAGTTATAGAGGAAATTAAGAGAAAAAATTGTCGCTGTTGGTTCGAAGCTTTCTCGGTCCCTTCTCCATTGTAAGCCCTCATGTGGCCAGATCACACCCATTTTTCTCGTTGAAGACTTCAATTCGTTCAATAAATTGTGAGGACCCAAAGTCGTACTCTCGTTTTGGTCTCACGGACTCTCCGTCTCTGGGGAGGGGGAGTGCTAAAATAAGAATAGATTAGTAATAGAATAAGTAATAGTTTAGGAATAGATGAGGAATAGAATAAGAAATAGTTTAGGAATAGATTAGGGATAGCATAAGAGAGAATAAGTATAGGTTACGAGTAGGTTAGAGAAAGTTAGTTTTAGTCAGTGGTGGTTAGGCTCTCGAGCCGGCAAGTCAGTGAGTGCTGGGCTCTCGAGCCGGCAAGTCATCTTGGTTAGACTCTCGAGCCGGCAAGTCAGTCGTGGTTTGGCTCTCGAGCCGGCAAGGAGTGAGTGTTGGGCTCTCGAGCCGGCAATGGTTGAGAGTAAACGATCAGCAACGACAAAGTTAATACGACGTTAATACGTTTATAGTTAATAGAAATAAGAATAAGAAATAATTAAGTGTAGTTGCTTTAAGATTAACCTCCTTATGAAGAAAAGAGTCAAAACAAGTGAATTAAATAAGGAACCAAGTGCCTGCAAAAAAAAAAAATTTCCTTGTGTTTGTTTTCCTTCCCTGGGCCGCTAAGCTGCCCCAGCCAAACGAAAGGGACGAAAAGCCCTCACAAAATGTTTGTGATAAAATTCAACTGCATATCTTCGCTCTGCCGACTGTGACGATTTCATAAAAATTATGGAACGAATTGGATATACACACAAGGATGGTTGTTCCATCTTTAACGAATTTCTGCAAAGAGGCAAACAAACGATAGCTTGATGAGGTTACACGACGTGCGGATGAAAGCTTTCCAACCAAAGCAATAGTGCAACGAATGCATGCACCTGCAAAGGCATATGCAGGCAGTGCACTTTGCACTTCAGACATGCGGTGCTCTTCCCTTATATCAAAAGTGGTGTTTAACCTCTTTCCTTATATCAAATCTTTTACCGCTATTCATATATATTGATGCTATTATCGAAACCATTCTTCGCTTAATTTTATTTAGTTTTTGATTCTCCATCAACAAAAATCCTTTAACAGAAGTTATATTAGGCGAATAGTTCATATTTATAAACCATCACCGGCACACGCACATGCGTGTACATTCCTATATCATGCTGCGATAGTTGTTCGGTTTGGCTTGTTTTCCATGTCATACAAGTTCATTCATTCATGTGTACAAAATGGGTACATACAAGTGCACATCTATTCGGTTTGTATCTCAATCATCTCAATGTAGAAGTTGCTGTCCATTTATCTTTTGCTCTACCAACCGACCTTACTTCATATACGAACAAAATAAAAACAAAAAAAGCAAAAAGCATACAAATAGAGACTTTTGTACCCAGTTATGTCTCAACCAACATATATTTCCATATAATGAATATAAACTATTAACTACTGCCATGCATTTGATACGCAAGTTGCCGTCGTCCGCCGCGCGAGAGTTAAGCAACTCGAGTTCAATATTTCGCGCTGGATACTTTAGGTTTACTCGACAATACAATTTTTCCTAATCAAAAAACCAAATGAAAACATTATAGCGGGACGCGGCCAACCATTAGATACTCTACACCACTTATTCATATAACGACTTTTCAAAGGAAGTTTTTATATGCGGAATGGTCGAAGTGATCCGATCCGAGCCATTTTCAATAGCGTTTGTCCTTGGGCCGAAATAACTCAGTGTACCAACATTCCATCACAATATTGTAAGAATTGCCGAACACAATAAAAAAAGACGACCAGACGGACAGACATTTTCAGATTGATTTAGAAATTTATTCTGAATCGAATGGCAGAATAAAAGATGGGTCCATCTCAAGTGCTTCCGTGTGTCGCACAATATTGTTCAAATTTTATATACGTGCAAGCGGTGTAGGATATAAAAAAAAATATGTAGAAATAAAAAAAATATTTAAATTTCGGAAACAAGTTTGTTAGAGGGAATGGTACCTAAAAATTTGAATTTTTATGAGTATTTGTACGTGGAATCCGAATTCTGTGCTAGCGATTGGGATACTAAAAAATAGTTAAAATCCCAATTAGAAGGCGGATTCTAATTAATTAGCGACGATAGTAACAACCTCTGAATAGTTTGCGACAATAATCTCGCTATAGCAAAATTGCTTCGACTTACAATTAGAATTCCACTTAGAACTCGCCAAATTTCATCGAAAATTATTGGTTATAATCAGCATTCTAGTTGGATTTGTAAGAAAATTCTGGTGTTTGCTCTTATTCAGCGACAACCGATTATTTAATAATTTTTCTTTTTAAAGTGACCTCTTTTGTTTATTATGTATATCATTGCCAGTTTACTATAATTTCGTATGCCTAAGTCTGTCGCAAGGAGAGTATTGAACGGATATAATTTTAGAAACTTTAACCGCATTTGCGAATAAACAAGAGCTTTCCTGAAAGCTCAAATTTTTCTACACAACAGTGAATTGTGATTTCTCTTCTTTTTCAACATATATTCAAACAAAATGTTAGCTTTGATTCATTTGATTTGCCTTTTAAGTTTCGCTTCGTTCAACCAGAGAGTATCAGAGATGACAAGAGTAACTAAAAAGTTTTTCACTATAAATATATAGCAGAGTCTCACGGACTTTTGGTGTTTCTATTATCAATAACAGTAGCAGCGATGTTAATTAGCAGCCATTTAACTGCTAAACCTTTCGTTCTAATTGCCTACGTGGGAAAAAATCCTGTTTATCCTGTGTTAATAGAAGCATAAGCAATCGTGTGTTTTCAAATAAATACGCGCCGTTGTATATACATATATATAAGGAAAGTAGATTTTTTTTTTAATTGTAATTCTTTTATGGAATGATAATGTGGACAGGATAGGGTTATGAGTGGAATAGTATCGAGTAAATAGTCTCTACGGCTTTGCCGGCGCAAACGCACGCTTTTCTTTAAATTTTCCGAGATCACTTTGGATAAACGTTAAATATCCGCGATCAGTAAACGGGTGGTTGTGTACTTGTTTCCAATGGACTGATTTAATTGGGTTGATATTGATAATAAGGAATTCCACATAGAACTTGAACGACTTACATTTGCTAGTAGAATATCGAAAATGATTATATTTTTGCATAAATTATAGATTTCTTAAATTACATCGGTGGTTGTTTATAGTAATTAGTTGACAATTGTTACTTATTTCGTGGTATTAAGCTATTAGGCTTCAAAGGCGATTTTAGGTTTCTTAGGTACCCATTCCTCTTTTATATAGAAAGACGAATATAGAAGCGGCTGTCCAATACCAAGAGTGGATACCACACGCCAGTTTTCAAGACTTATGGGCATTTGTTTGGGAGAGAGTGTTACGTTTCTTTGGCTGGTACAATTTTCGAACTTAGGGTTATTTTTTTTTTTGGAGTTAGGGGTACATTTTTAGGCCACAGCGATTTTTTTCACTTACGGGTACTTTTTTGTGACTTACACGCATTTTTATTCGACTTAGGGTACTTTCTTCTTCTTTTTAGAGAATTTGTCTTTGACTTATGGGTACTTTTTTGTAGGCTAGGCGCACTTTTATTCGACCAAGGGTACTTTTGTTTACTTAGTGGTACTATTCTTTGACTTATGGGTAATTTTTTATCGCTTAGGAGTACTTTTGTTTCTTATTAAATTATTATTATATATAAATGTATATATGTATGTATATGTGTATATGCGCAGCTGTTCTAAATCCAAGCAGGCTTAGAATGGAAACAAAAAAAGACAAGTATTCACTCCTCCCCACCCGATTTACTTGTTATTCGTTTGTTGCAAAGAAGCTTTTCTTACTCTCTGGTGTATTTGGATATAAACTGTTATAAAACTTGTACCATACAGTCAGTTAATTATTGTCGCGGTTATAGTCTCGAATGGAAATTTAATTTCAATACGCACAAAAAAGTTGTTGAGCAAGTTTAAGCAAAAACGAGAAACAGTTATGAAAACCAATTATTATTAAAACGATAATAGCAAAGTCGTCAATCATTAGTTGCTTGGTTTGTGTCTAAAATTTCTCTCTTACACTCAGCCATATTTATGTAGGTATAATACTGCTTGTTACGAATAATAAAACACTGCTTGTTACTGTTAATTATACCATCGTTTTGAACAAAACTTTAGTCTTCCTTTTTATTAACACATATTTTCTTATATTTGGTTTTTATAAAAAACAAAAAAATTAAATAAAGAAAATAAAAGAAAATTGAAGAAAAAAGAAAAAGTTCATAACGCTACATACTTAGGTAATACTTAAAACTCTAACAACGACATTGTACACATTTCACTATTTAACACATACAAAAATATCACACACACTCACGCATACATTTAATGACATCACATATGTAACACTTAAACCTAAAACAAACTAATTTTCAATTGCATTAAATTTCCGTCTTCTTCTCAGCATTAGCTTCATCTTCGTGCTGCACGATTTTCATTTCAATTTCTTTGATGTCTTCGTCGAAAATTTTCAAATCTTTGACATAATACCAGACGCCACAATCAAATAGCGCGCCAAGTACAACAAACATCGAGGCAGTTATATTCAATGTGTATCTGAATCGAAAGAACGCATTATTTCTTTCTATAATTCCCGAACTCGGAAAATTTTACTCTCACTACTTACCTTAAAGATTCGGGATCGTAGAGCCAACAATTGCCTTTGTTTGTACACGTTTTACCCCATACCAGGCAAAGTCTATCTAAAACCCAACCAAAGAATATCGGACTTGGTATAAAAGCCAGCATTGACATCATCATCATGCCGAAGCCCATTGCGGCCGTTTTATCCTTTTCCGGTACGCAGCGTACAGAAACTAGAAAGTTTGATGCTCTTCCTGTGGCGCCAATAAACTTCAAGAAGCACATGACAACCAAAAATGTAACAAATTGTGAAAAGCAATTAACCGGACAAGCCCCGGAAATAGCTCGTCCACCGATTCCAGGTACCTGCAAATAACCAGAACCAGTTCAATGGTTAAAATTGTATTTAAATCTAAAAACAAAATAAATGAACAAAAAAGCACTAGCTGACGACCCCCGGCGCATAACACAATCCTGTATCGTTCAGAGGACCTTTTACTATCTGAGGTACCAAATATTTGGCCGAACTTCCTTTGGCCCTGGGCAAAGCGAAGTATATCTCTGCTTAGAGACACGCGTCCTGCCCTGAAGGAGCAAATTTTGAAGATTTGCAAGAAGCATTGCATCAAGGGGTTGAGGAATCTTTAAAAAATTTCAATAAAATCTCTGGGAGATTATGGGATTTGATTACGCATGACAATCAATGCGTGTTTACATGTAAATTTTACATTACATGTACATACATACATATATATGTATTTGTATAGAACTGTAGTAAATTTTTTTACTCTTTTGGATGAAAGCAAAATTAGGCCGTACGTTCTGGTCGGGTTGATGGGAACATCTAAAGAAATACGTGGAGTTGGTAACTCTGTTTATTCAGAAAAGCATTCTTTTCACATATTCTATATTTCTTTGCGGCAAGAGGGTGAAAATTGTGCTCTTCGTTGTTATTTATATTTGCTCTTCCTAATTTTCCTTAAAAGATGCGAAAACTGCTTAAAAGTTACAAAAACTGCTTAAAAGTTGCGAAAACTGCTTAAAAGTTGCGAACAAATGATTCTCGTTAGTAATTGTGAAACGAACTTACACATTACAATATTTTCTAAAAAGATGTTCAAATTAATTTAAATTCAAAAAAGTAATGAAATTAGAAACGAATAAGAAATCTTTTGTCACGTTTTAAAAACGTTTTTGTAAACCAGTCACATAAAGGCAAGGATGAAAATTATGCGCCATACCTAGAAAAATTTGAGATGAGTTTATCTTCTACGATACGGATCGATTCAGAATAACTATCTAAATCGATTTAAGTAAGTGCGTCCGTCCGAACTTTTAAATTCTTCCCATGTTTGGTTCTAACCTCAACTTAAAAGTCGTGCTTCTTGAGATATTTTGATTAAATACGGCATGAAATTGACGGCCTTTGGCTCAAAAAATAACTCTATTCAGAACGAATTAGATCGGATTTTTTTTTAAATTTTTTGGGAAAAATTGGTTTTAAAAAAATATTATTACGGCGTACTAGGAAAGAAGATAAAGATCATTGGGAGAAAAACACCTACAAAATGTGTACAAATCAATGCGTGTTACGTGAATAACATGCCAGACATAAGTGACTTTTGTAAGGCAATGCTGTATAACTTAGAGAGCTGAAAGGATGACAGATGAGAGTGTATTCCAACTTCTCCCCTCTGTGTATGGCCATGCCTGTCTTGCATCTTCAATTTAGTTAGTGACTCCGTGGAATTCGATTTGGGGTAATTACAGTCACTACGATATTCCCCTAAAGCTCGTACTTAGGCATGAAAAGTTCCGTCCCAAGCCGATTAGAGGAGCCTACGCCCAACGTGGCTCCCATAGTTCGGACTTTGCTTCGCTTTTATTCGCCTCGTGGGACATTTAGTCACTCTTACGTTTGGATTATCCACACATTGTGGATGGGCGTTTGTTTCTAAGCACAGAGACAGGAAAGGTCCTTTCATGGCTTTGTACTGTCCAAGTAGTCCATGAAGTCGTTATGTACAGTCGGTCTTCGTTTAGGGATCACTTTCTTCCATTCATTGATTTCAAGACAAATACTTACATCGGCTTCTAATGACTGCATATGACTAGCTAGTGTAGTGGTTTGAATATCCTTCTCCTCATTTTCCGTCATTGTCAAATCCATTGATGTTAAGCCCTCATAGGTGGATTTTCCCTCTTCGTTAATGCTGGTATTCGGTATACAGCTGCAGTCGTAGAAATACTAAAGAAGCCGGAGTTAAGAGTTAAATAAGGCTTTCGCTTGCGCTAATTGGGATTACCTTTTGTCCAGTACTGGTTATGTGCTCCTTTTTACAACCTGCATGACAGGGTGAAATGTAAGTCATTTTGTTTTCTCCACACACCGGAGAATAACGAACATAATCGCAATGGCAAGCCGAGTTGCATGTAGTGGCATTGCTCAGTGAGCTATTAAGATGAACGAGAAGAAAGTAAAATGAATACCCTGAAGCATTGAAAAGGAGCAATGACGGCTTGAATTTTTACCTGTCGTGTATATTTACAATAACCGATTGCTCGTTCCCAGGACAGCCAATGAAAGCGTACGATATGCAGCCGGCCACTGTTAGAAAGCCCACAATAACATTCCACGCAGCCATGTAACGAGCTCTAGGTCTATAGCGGGAGATCACAAACCCGGAGAGCAAAACACCGGTGGCAGAGAAAGCCAAGGCTACGGTGCCAGTCACCAAACTGAAAATCAATTGATCTCAATGCACTTATTTCGCTAAATTAAAACTTTGAAAAAACTTTACTTTGAAATGGAAGCCGATTGGCGGTACTGGATCTCTATGTACTTGGGTGTAAAAATCCAATACGGAGTGTAACCGAATAGATAGAAGACAGATGAGAAATTGTTATACATAAGGGTTTTGTTGGTGGTCAAGCGTTTAAATGTGGCCAGCATATCCTTAAAGGAAGCCTTAGCTTCTGCGGGTTTCTCTTCCTCCAAGCAATTGGTAAGTTTCTCTTTGTCTTTTTGCGATTTATTCTTCATGATTTCCCTTTGCTTGCGACGCTCTGCTTCAATCATGCGTCTGACCTTTGCACGTGGCAGCTGTTTAGGAAACATTGTCAGAAATATACCCGATACAAGAATCATGCCACCGATTATAAGCCAACCCATCCACCAGGCGCCCAGCCAACGGGGATCCTTCATTTTTATAACCGGATGCAAATTTGGCGCTACGTAGACTCTTAAACAAAACGAGGCCAATGCCAAGCCTATTGCTGGGCCCAACATGCGTAGGAAGTACGATAAACCTAAAATAAATGAAAAATCATAAACGTAAATGAAAAAAAACAAAAGAAGAAAAACATTATCTTTCACATCTGTGTGGGTGTATTTGGTGCAATATTATACTTGCACGCAGTCTACGTGTAAGCAGTTTTTCTACAAAATCTCTTATCTCTGATGCCTAGCGTTTAGTTAGTGCTATAAAATCTAAAGCCGATTAAAATGGTTTATTAATAGTGTAAATCTGGTGTAATTGCAAAGTTTACAAATAATTCTGATAACATTGAGAGGCTGAAAATTCCTATTCTAGTTCATATTGAAGGCTGATTAACTACTTACTTAACAAAGCTGGAGTTTTTGACTTCTTTGTATTATCATCCATATACGCGACACCCAAGGTATAGTAAAGCGAGCCGCCTATGCCTGAAATAAATTGCGCCAAAAATAATACGAGCTGAGGAGCGACATTACCCTCTCCCTGAACACATTCCGCACCACCGTCCCTCGAACGGCACAAAGTCTTTGAACGTTGAGCCTCAATAACTTCCATAGTAGCATTTTCATCGGCAATAGCACCGAATTCGGCGGTTAAGGCTAAAGCATCCTCACCCGGACCGTATAGAAAGTGAGGTACAGCCATTAATAAGCAAAATATCACAATGGTTGATAGTCCTTCAAGAAAATAGCAAAAAAAAAAAACCGTAATAGTCAGGACTTTTAAATAACTTTGTGATTGAAATTCGCTCGAACTCTTACCAAATCCTATCCACCTCGGTCTATGACCCTTTCCAGCGTAATAACTTAATACTGCCGAGACCAACATTTGACTGATATCGTTACCAACGGATATGATGCCTGTATTCCGCGAGGGTATTTTAAATCTCTTCTCAATTGTTGTTATTGTACCGTTGAAGTAAGAATAAGTCATTGAGAATACGCAGCCAACGAGACCATAAAGAATAACATAAGATGTCTGATTTGCAAATCTGAAATTATAAAGCACACATACGGATACAAAATTATCGCAAACCACGGCTCACCGTTAAATGCCTTATATCACTATGTTTAACACAGTTATCTGCATAAGGACTTTTCAAAGTGATGTGTTGTTTGAGAATCGGTCGAAAAGGTGGTCGGATCCGAGTCCGAATTTTTTTACTCACGTTCGTCCTTGGGCCAAAACACGTTGGTCTATTAAATTTCATCAAAATATCTCAAAGAACGCGACCTGACGGTCGTTGAAGACGAATAGTCAAATAGACAGAGATGATTACATCTAATCTTATCGCGTTCGTCCTTCGACAAAACAGGACTCTGCGGCAAATTTCATCAAATTTCTCAAAATTGACACCTGTTGGGTGAACGTAAGAGTAGATGATGGACAGACGGGCAGACAAGATCGCATATAGTAAGTGACTCCGAATCGATCGGTGCAGTAAAAAGTGGATCTATATCAAGTCCTTCTGAATAATGTATACATCCGAACAAACTTAATATATCCTGTACAACATGAAGTTGCTCAGAAAAATGTCATCTTAAAATATCGCATGACATTTTTCCAAATTTTGCGCTATTTGTAAAACTCTTAAACACCTATAATAGCATCTTCTAAACGTATTTACCTAAGAAAATTAATGTCTGAGAGTTACTGGGAATTGGAAAATCTCACCTTTCAAAAAATTTTATCTCGAAAAAGAAAATTTAGTTTAGCTAAGTTTGAGTTTAAATTTGGTACGGCCACCAGGATGTCTAGACTATCTTCATATCAATTATAAAAAGTTATCGCAAACTTCACATTTTTTCCCGCCACCATTCGCGAATTCAAGTCTCAGTGCGGTAGAGTGTACTTGATCGTAACTATAGCGAGTGCGTAGTCAAGACTAAGCGATTATGTATACAGGAGGTATTCCCCAAAGAATTGAAAAAAAATGATAATAATGAAAGGACTCGTTTCAATAGAATTTTCTTCAATCTACTTGTTTTGTCCTTCTTTCCGGTTTTTTCTACTCAAGTCCTTTTCCCATTTTATATGAACAAATTCTTCTTAAGCATTAAGATTTACCTTTGCAGGAATTTTCCTTTAAATATCCAAAATCCACAAGTCATGTCTTCCGTTAAAGGCATCTCCCGTAACAATTTATTGATATCCTCAGTCATTGTACGATCGTATTCAGATTTTTCGCCATTTTTTAAACCATTACGCGATATATTACCATTTTTAAGCAATTTTTCATCAGCGCCATCTTTTTCAAAATCTATGACTGTTTGATGATGATTTGATGCAGTGCCTACATGGCCCACGTGATTATTTGTTTTAACCATTTTCGTATAGTAAAAACAAATTTTTATTGAATTTTGTTTTTTCTTTTCTTTTTGCTTTAAAACAATTTGTGAACCGTAAGCACCGCAAGTCGCCAATGTAATGTCGATTATTTTATACTGTTTGTAGATCTCGTTAGCACCCAGATCATCTCCTGCTGACTTTTTTCTCACTCTCTCTATCTCTTGCTCTATTTATCTACCGAAAACACACTAACACTATCGTACATGTATATTATATATGGAGTAGTAGTGCACTTGTTTATGCTTTTATTGCGGTGTTTTCATAAAAATTTGTTTTTGTTTTTCGCTCATCACTTTTTAAGATAAATCTGCAAAAGAAATATATTCTCTTGTTGTTATTGTTTTTAATATTATGAAAATTCTTGTACTCTTGTTCGACTTTGATTCCGCGTTCGTAGCAAGATCGGTAACCGTCTCTTGTGTTTATCTCTTATTGACACAAACAAATTATTTTAAATTAAGCCACTTATAAACACATAAAGACATAAATCCTAGAGAAATGCTTTTCTTTCCTTCTTTTTTTTTTTTGTTTTTTCATTGAAAACAAGAGTCAAAACGCTCCAAGATATCATCATTATCATCATCATCATCATCATCATCACCAATAAAATGACATATTCATCTATAGTTACAGGTATTTGTTGTTTTCTAATAATAATAATAAAATAAACGCTTAAGCTTCGCGAAGCAGAATAGTATAAATTTAGTCAATGAACACCTATGTGAATGAACCTTTGAAAGAACTCTGAACTGAACAAAAAAGAAAAAAAAAAGTAAACAAATAAATTAATTAATTAACTAAATTTCATTGAACTTTGGTGCAGGTTTTTCCATCCTGCGCGAATTAATCATAAAACTCCGCTCATGTAGGATATGTTTTAGCTTTGAGTGCATCATTGCTTAATGCTTTTTGGCCGAAAGATTAAAAAGATTATAGGAAACCAAAAAAAATCATTTTTTGAAAGAAAAGTAATTTATGCAAAGGAAAGTCTTTTTTGCATCTCATTATTATTGGGTATAAAAAGGCTATCCAATAGAAAAGTAGATCCACTCTGACCGCAAGATTGAATTGTTATAGAGAGCAGACGATGCCATGTCCTTGTTAGGACCCCATGGATGTGGTCCATTAATGGCTAGTACCAAACGCTCTTAATAAGAATTAATCTGAACCGTTCGGCACTCAAAAAAGCATAGGGGGGGCACTTTTTTACTCTCGTGACGTCCATAGAGCCAGGTTGTAAATCGGTTCGCGACATCTTGGAGCCATTCAACCAGAAAGTGGTAGTTCATGTGGCTCAAGTTTTTCTCATAAAACACTTGCTGACGGCTTGGGTCGGACGGAAATGTGAGAAAAAAGAATCGATGAATGGATGAATGGTTCGCGACAAAAGGCTTCACGTCTACAAACTCCCACGCACGTATATAAATGTGAAAAGACAACGATGGGCTATACTTCGAATAAAATACTTGTTATAATCTTTACATCCTACACGATTTGTTGTATAATGGCGTACTAAGTTTGCGCGGACGTATACAATATCCAGAAGGGTTTGACATGGAACCACCTCCGATCGAATTTGCTCCACTTTCTCAGCTTGTCTGTCCGTCTTGTTTTCTTGTGTCTAACTTACAGCTCGCAAATTTTTGAGATATTCTGATCAAATTTGGTACACTGGCGTGAACGAGGTCGCACACTATTAAAATTTGCTCGGATCGGATCCCTGTTTTGACCAATTACCCTATAACGGCTTATTGTGAAAAGTCGTATATGCATAACTGCAGGGTAGCGCAAAGTATTTGCTGGTTGGTTATGGCCGACTATAGTCTTTTCACTTGTTACGTAGAATAATTCCGGATTTTTGTTTGCGTAACTGTGGATGTGTACATTCTAACATCTCCGATACACATATTCCCTCCCTTCGGAACTGATATTTTTAGTGAAGGCTCGGCTTTTAGAAGGGAATATAAAAATGAAATGTTTAATGCCCTGCTCTCAGCAACTCCTCAGCGTAGTAAAAACGGTTCGCTTTCAAACTTTCCTTCAGATCTTTTAGAGGACTCTTGCGATCAAATTAATTTTCAAAGTTTATGGAGTTATGCAAGTTACTTAATGAAAAAAATGCTTTAATTTATTTCGTAATCAAAAGCTGAAAAACTATATAAAAAAACAAAAAAACTGCCTTGAACCGTTGTTTGACTCATAACAAGAAGAATATAAAGAAAACAAGAGATTGCGTTTAGAGTTTAGATAATTTATCGCAAGGTTCTAAATAAACTCCACATGCGTAACACCGGAAAGGCTATCATGAATAGATAGAGTACAATGAACTCCTCCTAAACAAAAGGTGTTCAAGGTGCATATGACTTTTTTATTCCCAATGCTGGCTGAAAAAGATCATAGACTGGTATTTGAAGGATTGTATGGTAACCGATCAATTCAAAAATATTGGGCACTATGTTCCATTAAATTAATAATTCTATAAAATATTCACATCCTTAATGACGATAAGCTGGTGGGTCTATAAAGAGTTGGTCGTCCCTTCAACTCGCGATCAACATTCATTAACCCTTAAGTGTGGAAAATGCAGACTTCCACGGCAAAATTATCTTAAGCCTTGATTTTGGTTTAAAGTCTTAGTTAATAAAATAAAAGCTTCCGCTGGAGCTTTATAAAAACTTTCCTTGAGTCATATCTGCTTCTTTCGTGTTTCGCACGGTCATTCCGCTGACGAAAGAAGGCTGGTACCGCTCTTCGCCGACCACCATAATTAATGAACTTTACGAAACTTTTGATTTCGGCAAAACGAGATACGGCGGGAGATACCCTCGAAGAAAGTTCGTAAAATACATAAATATGCGGTAACATTATTAGTCCTCTGTTTGTCTAATTATAGATAAGTCATCTAAAAATCAGATCAAAGTTTTCGTATTGACTTCTCTTGACAGTTCCCCGTGCTTATTGGAAGTAGACAAGTGCGTGGTCGAGAAGAAACTCGCGTCGCTTTTTAAGCAAATAATTCAGGTGGACATATAGACGGGCTGACGGACAAACAGTCTAAGCCGTTTCGGATAATGATTCTCGAATCCGTAACAAAGTTTGTCAGTCCGAGTCGATAGTTGTATCATCCGTAGTCTCAAGTTTAGATTGAAGCTGACAAGGGTCTAAAACTGTAAGATATCGAGTAAACATGAGTCGTTGTCGATTATCGACTCGCTCAAGTGTGCGTTTTTCTTATTACCAAATGAAAAATCTTCCGACATTAAAATGGCTGTCGAACAATATATTCAAACGAGTTTACCCAATACTGTCATGGCCGCTGAATCAATCTCTGTAATAGAAAATGAATCTATCTGCAATCGCTCTCTACACTTACAAACATAAACGTGAACACAGCTCGCTACTCGATTACAACATGAGCAAAATCAAAAAATAGACGTTAGAAAATTTTTGCTCAAACTTCGATGGTCTGCACGTGACAAAGCATTTCAAGCTTGCCCTTCTTTTCTATTCTTCTTCAAAATATTAGTAAGCAAATATCGCGTGTGTATTTCTATATCTGGAGAGAGAGAGTGCAACGTACGATATAATTGCGCATTAGGAAATCAAAAATTATTATCTGACACACATTGCAAAACAGAAAATATATTAATGAACTGTGGAAGGAAATGTAATCCTTTCGCTTGCGCTGTTATCTGATGAAACGCGAACGCACCAATCAAACCTACGCTTTATCTATCAATTTTTATTTATTTTGCTGTAATTTGCTAATCTCATCGTTTTTAACATTTTTATTGAGGTCTTGGCATTAGCGGAACCTTAATATTATATTTTAATCTTCTAAGGTTGGAAGAAAGAGAGTTGAAAGTGGAACTGATTAAGATAAGCCTGCCTGCCTGTATGTATGGTTATAACCTCGAGGTTTCTTTTTTTTTAAATAAGCTTTACGATCCATGAATTAATTGAAAGGTGGGATGCATTTTTTTTTGTACAGATGTCTGTGTGTGTTTTACGTCTGCACCTGGTATGAAACCTTAATCAGACGGGTTGCCTACAACCATTGGCAATCGAGAGGTAGTACAGTTGTTTTTGTATGGAGATAGGAAATCCATCAAGGCTTAGACCGCTTAAGGTTTCGATGTGTCAGAAATTCGCTTTTTTCTAAGCGCCAACCTAAGGTGTCAGGTACAAAAGTGATTCTAAAAAAATCTTTACTTTTAATATAAAATTTTTGTATTTTTAATCTATTAAAGTTAAACTTATTTCTCTAGCTTGTCGCCAAACCATTTCATTCGATACATACATCAAAGAGACCCTTAAGTTAGAGGTAATCTGCGAAATATGCGGTCACTTTTTTGAAAATATAAAAATATGCTATTCTGCATTATAACGCCATCGAAAACATAGGTGTGTGTGATAAATTTCAGGAAGATCAAATATACGAAAGCGCCCGAAGTATGGATTACAAACTAAAGCACTAGGGAAGTGCCATGAGCTGCCACATAACCGAGTAGATAGGAGTCGTGACTACCAAATCGGTGGCCACAGTTTCAAATTCCGGTGCGATAGACCATCTAGATCATAAATAAAGTATTGGATTGGAGCGCGCATCCACTAACTCGCGGCGACTCGCTGTCACTTTCTCGTTTTCCCCACTACTTCCTGATCATCATCACAAGGTAAAGTTAACATTCGCTAAGTGATTGATCGTATTTAAAGAGAAAAACAAGTAATCAAGGGTCACGGCTCATACTGTCCCACAGTTATTCATATAATGACTTTTCAAAATAAAGCTTTATATACGATGGAGTCCAATCCGAACCGTTTTTAATAGTCGTCGTCTTTGGACCAAAACCCGTGGGCGTACCAAATTTCATCGAAATATCTCGAACGTTGCAGCCCGCAGGTCGACCACAGGAATACATGGACAGATATCAGACGCACAAATAGACAGAAAGACGGACAAACATTCTTGAATTAACTCAGAAAATCATTTTGAGTCGATTAGCATAATAAAAGGATGATGTACGTCAAGTCCTTACGGGCATGAAAACCATCCGCACAAACTAAACATACTCTGCATCATAAGACGACTATTACGAATTACATCATTTTTTACATGCTAACACAAATTATTGTGAACCGTCTTTGTCCTCTTTGCGAACCAGGCTATGGAAAATTGTGGCCTGCAAATTGATCACAAGAAAACAAAACAGACGGAAGGACAGACGGACAGATGATCAAATCAAATCAGAGACATATGACAGAGGCTTTGCCAAAATCCGAGCAAATCTTAATACAATCTTCTACAGCAAGTGGTGTAGGGTTTAATAAAAATTATAAATGCCAGTTTTATGTTTACATATAAAAATATGTTTACATATAAAATGTTTACGTATAAAAGTATGTGCTCCACAGGCCATAAAGTTATTTCTTCAAATATTTTGAAAACAAAATATGTGGCGTGGCAACTATGCCACCTATGGTGCTAAGGGGTATATTAAGTTCGTGCGGATGTATGCAACACCCAGAAGGATTTGAGATAGTCACGTCTTTTGTTAGGCAAGGCCGAATCAGAATCGTTTTCTGAATCAGTTGCCCTTTGATTGTCTGTCTGTCTTGTTTTCTTTTGCACAGACAGCATTTTTTGGGATATTTTAATAAAATTTGCTACAATGACATCTTTTGGCCTAAATATGAACGCTACTGAAAGTAGCTCGGATCGAATCCAGTTTTGCAAACACTTCCCCTAGAACGCCTTATTTGAAAAAGTTCTTGGGTGGTGCGAGGTAATTTATATTTTTTACTTGTTTTTTTTCTATTTTATTTCGGATAAACTCAAATCGCTTATAATGTCTACTGCGGCAGTCAAATCTTTAGCTAATAAACGTCTTAAGCATTCATTGTTTAACTTAACGTTTAACGCCAAAAATCTTATCAAATGCGAAAATAAACAAATAAGGTAATAATTTTCGACTGCTGCTGGTTTTCGACCTCCAGTAAACTAAGTCAGCGCATTAGACATCGTAAAAGGCTACCCCGTTATCGTAGGAAAAAATTGTGTGATCGACGAATTGTGTTAATGACGCAGTAATCGCGCTTATATCTATTCCGTTGACTTACTATTAAAAATAATAGAAGAACTGCGTCTTTGTCATTTTGTTCGCTTCTTGATGAGAAACTCTAAAGAACCTCTAAGATGAACGGAGTTTATATGTATACCTATATCTTTGAGCGCGGAAATCAAAAATTGCCGGTTTTAATTGTCAAAGGGTTCATGTTTCAGGTGAGCATTCAAAGCAGTAAAACTGCCTTTTATTTATTAGATTAAAAGAAGTAAAAACATTATAGTGAACCATGACCCACTTATACTTTACTCCACCCGGCAGTTATCCACATAAGGTCTTTTCAGAATAAGGCGTTATATGGAAAGTGGTCGGAATAGTGGACCCATCCGAACCAGTTTCAATGGCTTTCGCCCTTTAATCAAAACTCTTCAGCGTGAAAAATTTCACCAAAATATCTCAAAAATGGCGCTCTGACCGGACAGATGGGCAGATAAACCTACGAATTGCTAAGTATAGTGAAAGGTGGATCTGTCTGAAGTTTTTGTGTGTGTTGCACACAAGCTTAAGATGCTCCCATACCACAAGTGATTCAGAGTATGACAAAGAGAAGGAAACGCTCTGATAGTCCAAACAGGTTTAACAACCGCTTGCCATGATCCGGCATTGCCTATTGATTCATGTTAGGTGTATTTTTATTGTGCTTCTTCTTGTTTTTTTTCCTATTATTCTTAGCTTGCTTTTTAAGAATTTTAGCCTGTCTGTCCGTCTCACGTCCTTGTATGTATATATGTGCTTAAGCTTCAAGTCACAATATTTGCGATATTTTGAGGAAATTTGGGGCACTGACCCACTTTGACCCTAGGAGGAACCCTATTAAAGTAGTTCTGAACTGTCCACGTTTTCGACTCCTCCTCTAATAACGCCCTATTCTAAAACAAAATTTGCAATCTTCAAAATTTCTCGACGGATAAGTAATAATACGTCGACATGTTAAATTGGTACGAAAGTTTGGACCGGCTGAAATTTTTGCATCCCCTCTTACATAACCGACCCAACGAAAGCTGAGCCTTCTTGTGGCAAAAAAGTTTAATTTTCAATATTTCATGGTGAAAATTGGCTCATAATAAGGAATCAGTCTTACCGAATTTGGACCATTTAGATCTATTTTATAATAGCTATAAAATTGCCAACGCACAAAATGTGCTATGCCCACATGTGCTATTTGTCAAGTGTTACATTCCTGGTAGGCTGATTAAAGGATCATGTCATATGTCCTCTGCGTCGTTCTCGTAGCGTAGAGAGAAGGGGTCACATAAGAGATCGTTATTGGCGTCTGAAAAAAAAGCTATGAGGAGTATAAGACCTGTTTGTCACAGGGAAGAACTGCCGGCACCAATGCTTGGTGAGAATGTGACTTTTGAGTGAAGATGAACCAAATCTCGGAAGACACTTAAAGAGATTTGCATGCCAACTAAACCTTTACGCACTGTTAGTAAAATAAACTGCACTTTTTGTTCTAAAGAGGATCTCAAACTTCTTAAAGCAACAGGGTCAGCTTATTAAGAGGAAAGTAGTTGTTCATCAAAGGCTGAAGAGAAAGATGCAATCTTCCTTATCATGGTACGAAAGTGAGCATCTTGCGTGACCGCTATTCTGCTATTTCTGAGTTTCTTGCAAGGCGACAGAGAAATGTTGGAATCGAGTCTTAAGTCAGGAAGGAATTCTCTTCTAGAAACAGTGTGCCGTGCTCTTCAAAAGGAAAAAAACTTTTTTTTTGTAAACCAGTGGAACAGCGACCGAGAAGTGCATTCAAGCGTTTATCCATTAGGGCCACGAAAGGCTTTCTATTAGACTTGTTCAGCAGAAGTTTCCTGCTCTGTCCTACTATTCACTATTTATTTTTTAATTTTTCTTTTCTAAGTTTATCTTCAACATTAAATCATTAGCTAACCGTTTATTTAAGAAGACTAGTGTGTTTTAATAAGCCGTTAAAAGAAGTTATATAAGTTAAATATTAGCATAACCATCAAATTTTTGTGAATTTTTTAAATTTTTTTTGTGCTTTTAATTATCTATTTGTTTAATTTTTCTTTTCTCAGTTAAATAAAACTGTCATACAAAAATTTATGTAATGAACATCTACTTGACATACGTTCGTAGGTATGTCTTGTAGTCTTAAGAACAAAAAGAAATACGATAATTAAAATTTCCGTTTTTTATAGGCAAACTACTTTTATGGGCCACGATGGGCATATAAATGTTATCTTCACGTTAGTGACACTTAAACGCATACTGCAAAGATGCTGGAAGTTCTTACCAGCAGGATTTCACGATTAAATCGCTTAAAATACGATTTCCACGTTTATGAAGCTCACATGTCAGAGTTACACAGAGGACTCCTTACGCTTTTCTTGCATGCGAAGGGGATTCAAATAGAAACTCGTTAAACTGCTCCGTCATTGAAAGTTGATATCAAACTATTCGCAGTAGGTGTTTAAAATGAAAGAAACCAATATTTTCCACATGCCCAAGCGCCTACTTCCCCAGAGACCAGTCTATAAAAAACCGCCAAAGGGAAAGTACGAAACTCAATGGCATTTATTAAAGGAAATCCTACCGCTTATAATCTGTCTCGTTCCAACTCTTCGGAGTGTTCAAGGTAAGCATTAAAAAGCTGCTATTAAACATCAATACAATTTCTCTTGTCATCTCTTAAAAGTAACATTCGCACAGTGTGCCTTCTTTGAATAAGCCTCGAAAGCTCCAATCTAATCTAGGGGCAAAGGAATACTCGTCTTGTCTTTCAATTATAACCTTTAATTGTAACCTTTTAATAATGAAAGCGTTTTTATTCGGTTAAGCCTGAGTAAAGCTTCCACCAGGCCAGCCAAGGGGCAACCCTTCGAAACGGAAGAGAAAAAAAAGAAAGTCCGAGGAGAAACCGGTTTGGCCGAAAATGAATAGGGACGAAGATAACTTGTGTCGTGTTATAGAGTAAACGTAAGCTATTAGCGTTACAGGCTGGTGTCGCTGCTTAAACCGACTATAATCCTCGGCCATCTATAATATGTATTATTATTAGCAAATATCGAAAGAGAGGTAAAATTGACTTTTTTTCCTGTTCAAACTATTGCAGACTCCATCTCTGAGCGGCTCTCTGGCTTTTAATGTACGTACTGTGGGATTCAATTTCACTTTAGTTTAAGAAAAAAAGTTGAGACGTCATGGTCCTGGCGCCATGGTCGGCCTTTGAATGCGCTGCACAGCTTCATCCACAACAGTTTTTTTTTTTTTTGTATAGAAATAAATTTTTGGGAAGAAATTCAAAAATGGTGAATCGGTTTGGTCCATCTGCTTATTATGGTTAATATTATTTTTTATTTTTCTTTTATCAAGGAGCTTACAATTATTTTTGCCATAAAATACCAAGAAGTGCACCTATGTGTCACATAAAAACTGACTTGTCATGCGAATTCTTGAATGGGAAACTTTCCGAAAAATTGTTCAGTATTATCCAAATTTAGTTCAGTAAACTTTTATGTCAAACGTCTACACTGAAATATCATAATCAAATCATGAAAAGCTAAGAAGCTTCGCCCCATAGCTGAGTAGATAAGAGCCCCATCTATCAAATCGGTGTTCGCGGGTTCTATTCTCACTACTGTAGATTTTATTCAGTCGCAGATGTAATGAGTGCTTAGTCGGTGAACGCACTTACCGATTAGGCACACACTTACCAGGTCTTTCTCTCTTCCCCGCTTCTTTCTGTCCGTCACCGTGTTATGCATACAGCAGACATACCCTGAATGATTGATCACATTTAAAAAGAAAGGAAAGGGAAATAGTCAGAAGCAGGGAGAGTCAGACAGATGTTTGCGCAAAATGATGAATGGGCACAGTGTCCATGCTGGTGGGCGGGCAGATACGCGACAAGGCAGACAAACGGCTAGACCCATGAAATGAACGAGCACGAAAAGAAGTCATATAGGCGGACAGACAGCGTGAATTTACATAATTTAATCGGTTAAGAATCCCACTTTCATATTTATTGATGCTTTCGGTGATTACGTGAATTTTGAAAAAAAAGTTCGACGTAGTTAAGCTAATACTAAGGTTTGAAAAAAACAAGAAAGATAATTATATTCGACCGAGATTGAAACTTTTATCCGCATCACCGTTATCTGTCGTATACCATCGTGACATTCACGATATTTAATTTACACATAGCTTGTTGCGTTCTACTCTCCCAGTCCTGGTAATATACCGTCTTGTGAGGAATGTCTTGTGCACCTCATCAATAGTAAGCAGAAAACACTAAAAGAGTAAAAGGAATAAAAATCTCATCACTTATAGCTTTGTGCAGGCGGGGCAAAGTTTTCCCATTTCTGCACTACAAGACCACCCATTGAATATAAACGCCAATTTTTATGGTTGTGTTTGCTTTTTGAGTATAGAGGTGGTCTCAAATTGTCGTCCACTGTGGTTGTGTATTTTGAGCGATTTTTTTTGAGGTTGTTTCCGATACCAACTAGTGTACGAGACCTTCCAGTGTTTCAGCCAAGTTGAAGCCAACAGCTTGATTTTCATGTCGAATGGTCACGACAGACATTACAAAGACGGAAAAGGCGGCCCACAGACAGACATACGGACAGACGGATATGCTTAGTTGGCATGTTAAATTGGTTTAAAATTTGATACTGATCAAGAATTGCGCGTACTCTATGGGGTTTCCGAGGCTTTCCCCTCAACCTTCGACGATGGGTATAAAAATATCATAGTGGGCGCGACAATTGCAAAGTAATTAAAACCACGAGATGAAAAAAACCAACTAATGTTTATAGATCGGTAGAGAAATCACTAACCAGGTGAAGCTAAAGCCGAATTCAACTGAAGACATACACGTTTCGTTCAAGTAGCATTAAATTCCTACTGATATCTGCGCGAAGGATTACTGGGGGGAAGAGCACTTGGGTTTTTATTAATCCTTAACACACGCAATTGAGTTTTTCTTTTTAGTTAAAATGCTTTTTTATATTTTTCTTTGCTATTACTTTACTTTTAAATCTTATTATTTTTGAGAGATTAAATTTTTATTTAATTATATATTTTGTTACATAATATGTAATGTATTTAGATGTGTATATATAGGAGAAGTGCTCACGACTTGGATATATATTATTTTACAAGTTCACTAGTTCACCAATTTTTACACACATTTAGTTAAATTTTATTTAGATAAATCTGTACTAAACCGCGTTTCTTGCTTGACTAACTAAACCGAAACGATTTTTATTGTATTCGTATTATTGTTAAAGAAAAATTAAAAAAAAAAAAAACAAATAGTAATGCAACAAAGAAAAAAATAACACGTTTGTGGATTTGTATGAACATTTATAGATACATATGTAAGTGTAACCAGACAATAAAACACCAAAATCGCTGATATGTCATCTCTCTTCTCGCTTTTGGTTTTACATTAGACACTAGCTTAAGCAAGTAATTATTTTCCAACATTTATGGGGGGATCTTGTTTCATAGGTTACGCGTATCAGAAGTTCACAAGTTAATATATAGGAAGTTTATAGCATATAGATATGCTAAGGGATTTTCGAAGAACCCGTCTAATGTATTTACACACATTTGTTTGTTTGTACACAAAAGTCCACCGTTATGCATACTGTTTAATTTAGATAGATTTTATTATCTTTTCTTTTTTTTTTTTTTTTTTACTTCTCAGAAAGATGAGCCTTCAACGTCAATTTTTCAAGTAGCCGTAATTGTGGGGTAGAGACTTGAACTCTATACTAAAATAAATAGTAAGAAAAATAAATAAAATTCTCTATAAGTAAACAGCAACTAAGTAGCAAGAGTGTTTGTACTAAATAGTCGAGTAATGCTACTACTACTACTACTACTACTACTTGCTTGCATATAATACAGTCGATAATATAGCAGCGTATCGCTTTAGATATGATTATTGATGATAATGAAAACCGAAATGCACATGAAAAAGTTAAAGAAATCAAAACCAAAAAAAAAAAAAAAAAAAACGAAAAAAAATTTATTTATTGATAAGTTTAGCATTGAGCCATAAATCTATTGGTCAAATATATTAATTTTAAGAAATTTTGCGTTCACTTTTTGTAAAATATCGAATTTCCTCTGTTGATTAAGGAAAGAAGTGTCTTTCAAAGACAAATTGATAAGAGAGTGCATTGCCTTCGTTGCCTTAAGTACAATGTCGAAAACATAAAATAAAGCAACATCTCGATTGCCCTGATTACGTATCATAATCATCTTATAATTATTATATAACATTTTTAACTAAAACCACAATCACCACAATTACTACAATTAATAAAATCACTTCCCTCTACCACAACTTGTTACTAAGCAATGTCACACGCATACGCACCCAAATATACACATACACACGCACTACATATCTATGTGACACTTGACTATTTTATCATTTTATATCAACGTATTATACAATATCAACTGGCTAAGTATTTAATAATAATTTTATTACTACTACTGACTGATAGATAAGCACAACAACAAAGTTTCGTTATTCTTGAAACAAATAAACAATAGTGAAATCCATTGCAGATAGGGAGAGAGGGCGTCAGAGTAAACGTTTAAAGCATCAGGAACTAGAAAGTAAAATTGTTTGAGCCAAAAAGTAGATTACACTTTTTTTTTTTAATTTCTTTTCTTTGGAAATGTTTTCACATAATTATCTCTACTTTGATTGACTTCGCCTAATAGGAAATTATCCGCAGTTCATTACTCGAGCCGCACTATCCCTAA
>KK502639.1:96565-135806 GCA_000688735.1 Glossina austeni
ACGTTTATTTATTCATAGTTTTTATCCTCATCAAAAAAAAAAAAAAGGAAAGAGAAAAGAGAAAAGCATTGAAGTAATAGTTTCTAAACTATTATCTATTAATCACTTAATTTGATTCGAATAACTTAATAGCTGTTGTAATGTATTTTCATCGATTAATTAAATTCTTAATAACGCATCACTCAATAATTTAGTAGTAGAGTGACAAGCAAATGTAAAATAACATACAGAGGTAAAATGATTATTGACGAATCCATATGATTTTGAGGAAAGCAGGAACATTTGAAAGAAATGTGTCAAAATTTCATGGCATTCCAACGATTGGTTTACAAGTTGCAGTTGTTTTAGTAACGCTTCATACGAAATTTAAATTTTTCAATTGTTTTACAAAAAGGAAAATATAGTCACTAAATTATTAAAATAACTTGTAAACTAATGCTCGGAAAGTGATGAAATTTTGGTACATTTCGTTTGAAGACCTTGAAAATCATAGAATTTATAAATAGGGTTGACATCTATATATACATATACGAACCTATTGAATGATATATTCTCTATTGTAACATCAACTGGTTAGTTAGTTAGTTAATCAAATCAATAATCAAATCAAATCAAAATTTACGCACAAAGTTAAGGGGCGTGTGACATATATCGCGTAAAACGCTCATCTTATCCTCTAACTTTAGTTTGCTTTTTCATATCATAGGTCCGTGAAGAGCAGTGTAAAAAATTCATTGTGAACACAAACTAAGTCGAACATTTTTCTAAATTTTTAAACCATGTTTTATAAAATTTTTATACTCTAAAGCACTCTTGGTTTAAGTTTGTGCAGACAGAACCGACATTTTACTATACCGACTCGGAACCACTTTCTGAATCGATTTAAACCTGGCTGTCCCTCTGTCCATGGTTGGGCGATAATTTGATTAAATTTGGTGCTTTAGCCCGACAGCGACCGCTATGGAAGATGTTTCGGAAAAGAACACCTTTTTCCTTCTAGTGTCTTCTTTCGAAAAGCCCTTGTATGAATGGCTTTAAGATTTAAGGATGAGCTTTTTCACTTGTTTTAAATATTTAAAAAAGTTTTTTTATGTGCATAACGAACACAAGATGAAAATCACTGTCCTGCAAGCCAATAGTCAAACAACTAACATTGTCTGTTGGAAAAGGTATTGAAAGCAACCGAATGGATTTTTTGCCTTTTTTATAAGTATCTTGTGTGTCAAACACCCACGGGATCTTGTGCCAGCTTAGCTATTATCAAAGCTTTTTCAAGCCTTTGTTAATCCCAAGTGGGATTGGAATTAATTTCCTTGCTTTTCCCTTAACCATCACGTAATGCAGGCTGACACATAATGTGAAATCCTAGCCAATCTTCGTATAGAAGTTTTGCTTCTTTTTTAGAAGAAGCGAATAGAAACACTAGGGTATGACGCGGTCCACCCTTAAATATCTTACATCACCCTACGGTTATCCATATACTTTTAAAAATAACGCGGAATATGGGAAGTGGTCGAAAAGCGATCCGATCCCAACTATTTTCAATAGCGGTCACGCTTAACACACCAGAGTGTACCAATTTTCATCAAAATATCTTAGAAAATTGCGGAAGAGAGAAAAAAGGTATACAAGTGGGCGAAGGGACAGACAAGCTTAGGTCGATTCAGAGTATCATTCTGAATAATAAATTATGGACGGATGGGTTCATCTCAAGTCCTTGTGGGTGTCGCACACAACCGCAGAAATTTAATATACCCTTATACCGCATAGATGTAGAGCATAAAAAAGGCAGGAGTCAAAGCAAGGGAGTCAATGGAAACATAAAAATTATTATTAAGGAGAGTTTTTAGCAGAACGTCGATCGTAGCTAATGTCAATTATTTTGAACAAGAAATACAATTTGTTGTACAATGTTGTTGTAAAAATCTTGCTTTACTTTCTTTTTTTATGTAACCGAATGTGTGTCTGCCTATGTCTTACATTCCTATGTATACGTGAAGACATAAATTAGCATCATATGTTCCGTAACCAGCAATAAAAATCAAAAAGCCTAATTTTATGACTTAAACCCTAAATGTTCACAAAATTTAAAAAAAAAAAAGAAAAAGCCGAACGCACAACAACAAGTAAAGCCGCAATTCAATCGAAATTGAATTGTATGACAAAGTCATTGATTTTAAAACCACATATGCGTGTACAAATGCGGGTTTATGTTTATGCGTGTATGCATGCGTGTGTATGTGTATGACATTTATTTGTATTGAGACCTTAAATAAAACGAAAAAAAAAAAGAAAAAAACAATTTTATGTCGGTTAGGAAGAAAAAAAAAAAATAATATTCCCAAGAACTGGAGAGAAAGGGGAAGACCTCTGCGCTTATCGTGTTGTGGTGTATTTTTTACAAACCAAACACAAACGCAAAGAGCTTAACGTAAATAACGTCAGAATACCAGTTAAAATAGTATTGTAGTAAAGATGATGGCATGGATTGCGGCGATGGTGTTGGTAGTGGTGGTGGTGGTGGTGGTGGTGGTGTTGGTGGCTGCCGTTGGTTGGCATTGGTGTCGGTGTATATGACACTAAACACAAAGAAAACTTAACGGAAAAGCCGCAGGAAATCAAAAAACATACACACACCGCTTATCAGGGAAAGACAATAAAAAAAATGAAAATACATATATATACGTGCATAGACATACATACATATACAAGATTGCATAGAAATTTTGCGAAATTTTGTTTCAAGGGGGAAAACGATGCTTTGGTTTTTCTCAAATTTGTTGTCTTTCTTTGTTCGTGAGAATCTTTTTTAGAAAAGAAATTCATTTCTTTATTTGGCACGCGTTTGTTTGCGCTACTTTGTGCATAGAACACTTATATGCAAATCACCCGCAAAAATTCATGAAAATGTTGTTGCTTTTGTGTTAGCAACCGCAGCAGTTCATTGTCTCTCAATGTTAAATGAAACAAATTTCTTTTAAAAGCCTTCCTGCTCTCCTTTTTTTTTCTCTGCTCTGCTTTTTTTTTTCTTTGCACATTTGAACCATGTCTTTATCTAACGTTTTCCGTTCAACATTTGTACTTATTTGTTTTGGCCATGTACGAGATATATTATTTATATGTATATGTATGTATGTATGTTTGCCTAAATGCCAGCAAACACATGCAATAACATCATAAATTTCACGTTTGCAAATCTCTGAAAATAAATATGAATAATAATCGTAAATTAAGGCTCCTTCTCTAAGCCACCGAGAAATAATTTTCTTCCTTTTTTCATTTTTATTATCATTAGAATATAAAAAAGCGCCGGCATTCATATATTAAGCGAAAGATGAGAGATGTGTGTAAGAAATGGCTTGAAAAAGATATTCGGTTCAAAGACATGTTTCCAAAGTTCATTTATTCTGACATTATTATCGTTGCCTGTGTCATGCCTGCAATCACCTTCAAGGATATATACACGCGCTGTTGCTCATTATGAAATTTCAAAATGATTTAAAGGTCGGTGGCCAATAGTCAAAACCAAAATAATTAATCGCTAGGCTTAAGACTAAGCAGATATTTACCGGTTTAATTAATGATTATAAAGCGTATAAATCATAGCAAACTTTTTTTTAATCATCTTCTCTTTACTTCCTATCATCGCTCAACTTTGTTCAATTAGCAGCGCGATCCTGTCGCTACATGCCTTTTGCGTTTTTTGGACTCAAAATTATGACACTTTGTAGACATCTTCTCCAATCAAGTACCGTACAGGGAGTTCTTCGTAAACCGGCACAAGTCCATGTCTACAGTATAACAGTGGAACAGTTAAAACCCCACGATTGCCTCACTTTTTACAGAATGACATTTTTATCCTGGCGTATGGCTCTTTTTCTGCTCTGATAGATTGCCCTGCCTTGCCCTGCCTACGGTCTCCTTCGGTGTCTCCCACACAAAATCAAGCTTCGGTTGTATTTTATGGTTTTTTTTAATGCCCAATCACTTAGGAGACGTCGGCCTCTCGTGCAATATGGTCACAGCCGGAAAGAAGAAGAAGTAAAGAAAGAGAAAGATATAGGAAGGAGGCCACAGCCTCGTGGGTCTGCGCGCCTAATCCCAATAGGTGTTATCACTACAACTACGACCAAAGCAAACTCTACCGCACTTAGATTTGAATCCACGTAAACTGGCTTCTTAGGCGGGACTCTTACCTAATCGTCCCCTCTTATGGATAACTTAAGCTTCTGTTGCCCTATATTTTATTCCATTGATTATAAGACACGATTGTAGCACTTTCTTTTTTTATAAAAGGTACAAAGGCCGGAGTGGAGGCTAACGCCAATTAAGGAGTTTTCCAGACAATGGAACAAGTGAAAATCCGGCTATTCGATGCGTTACTGAAACTGAACTTTTGTTTATAATGGACTGTCAGTAAGGCAAGGTGCAAGTTTTCCCTTTTTGCGGGCGAGGTACCGAACCTATCCAGCAATGCCTTTCATATTGCATTAAACACGCAAGAATGGCATCCTTAGACATCACTGCGCCTCCTTCTTCAGAACCTGCGATGTCGATTTTCACTTTGACTGGACTTTACTGTCATGAACTATTCACTTTTTTTCATCGAAGCTCGTGGATTATCCGACAAAGTCGCAGAAAGCAATACAGCGAATATTTTCGCTCTCTGTGTTCGCGAGTTCAAATGCTAAAATTGATCGCAACAGTAGTAAGTGCTCAGCACGCAAAGGTGAAATACCACATTCAGTCGGCCATTTCTTCCTCTTTTCCCCCCTTTCTGAGTGTCACCGTGTTACACGTATAAGGAAAAGTCCCTGAGTGACTGATCGTATTAAAGAAAAAGAAAAACATTTGATGCGGCATATACGGCTCCCGTACGGATTCCTGTTTACAGCTTTCTTAAATGATTTTTTATTTATTATTTATATGTCACACAAAATTGAATGGCTATTAAAACAAACTGGTGTGGGATTTTTTTTAAAATCATTCTCCAGAAATCACTAGCAATGTATTAAGCGAAATGTGAAGTCTGGGTGGAAAGAATAACTGGTGTTTTGTCACTGTTTACGAAACACTCTACTCGAACAAAAAATAAGTCGTTGGTTGAGACTAGTGTTGACGAGACTCACCAGTTGCTGTTGGTAGCATTTCTGTTTTTTTTCATAGGAACAACTTGTAACACACTACAATAAGCTGCCGAATGAAGTCGGTTCTTATATATATTCAGCTTCATATCGTAAGACAAGTCAGCAACATTAGCCTTTCAATTACGGGTTTGCCGCAGAACTCGACTTATGCAAAGCTCCAAAAAGCTTTATTTTGTACAATCCAGGACACTAAACTACGTTATTGCATAAAGCTTAGAGATAGTGCTCCCAGATAGAGAAGGCAATGTGTTGTTACATAGCTGATAATGAATGTTAAGCTCTTTCTTGGACAACAGTGGGAACTTACTTAACACCCCAGTGAATTTCCTTCTTTTTTTACAAGGTAGGCTCAGGGAGTGGGTCTTATTGTCAAATCTGAACGTTTCAAAACAAATATACAAGTCACAGCAAGTACATGCCACAAATATTATTTCCGAGTTCTGCAAGTTGCATACGCCCTCGTACGACGACAACTTTGTACAATATACGGCAATTATGGCAATCGTTTTCACGGCAATTCCTCGTTTCACCTGACCAATGAAATATTTCAAGTATTAATGACGTTCCTCAACATCAGCATACTTTATAGAGTTTATCAGGTGCATTTGTAGCAAGAACCGCTATACTCCCTCCCCACAGTTAAAACCATTTCCGCTCTTCACACAACCATAATCTTCTTGTTTCTTTTGACCCAGATTACCTGATTATCTTTATTCTTTTTATTCGTCCCAATTTTCTTTGGCTTCGAAACAGTTTATTTTTCAATCAGTAAATAAAAATTTGTTTGTTGTTCTTTCTTTGCTTTTTGATCGTATCATACTTAACGCCCTGTTTTTTATTTAACAATTTCATCACCCACTTCCTTCCTAAAGTATTTTTACGAGTGACATACGTTTATCTCCTTAACATACTCGTCAGCGTTCTTATGACAGCAGCGGATGTAACCCTTTTATTTGTGTAATTTCCTAGATTTGATGTTTGCGAAACATATAAACATATTATCCGCATTTATTTATATGTACTCATATGTGGCGTTTTTGCTAAGCTCCTAAGCTTACGCAATTTGTTGCGTTCTCTTCAGCCAAAACACAAAAGGAAAATCTGTTTAAGGAAAAAATTCTTTATTTACAATTATATATATATATATATATATATGTATGTATGTATGGAAAATTTCAGCTTAGACGATGAAAGGATAGACACCTTTCATCGCCCCGTCATAGTAGCAGCGAGTGCAAATGGATTCTCGTCTCGCTTTGCAACCGCATGTCAACACACACTTTGTAAAGATTTCCGTTTTTTATTCCGTCTTTGCATTCCTTTCACATTGGGGTTTGGGTTATTTCCTTCATATGCACATTCATTCGTACGTTTAAAGAAAACATAGCTCGTAACGTTATTAACCCGTTTAAATACGCGTAAACAATGTATGGGTGTGTATGATGTTTCTTTTTCCTCAGCTGATATCCTTATCAGACTCGCAAGTTTGTAAGCATTAACATTGAGATAGATTTGTTATTATATTATACTTAAATTGTTAACATGTGTGCGAATTGAGACTAAATGATTGTTTTAAATTGAACTGAATTCATACTCATTCATATGCTCAGTGATTAATGCTTATTTCAACACCTGTCATATAAAACCTTTTAAAATTCATTTCTTAGACACTGTACTACAACTTGTGGTAGAAGTTTGTTAAGTTTGTAAGAATGTACGCAAAAACCGGCAAGACTTGAAATAGACTTTCCTTTAGATAGAGTCAGAATCATTTCCTGAATTGAGCTGTGCTTGTCTCTCCGTCTGTCCGTCTGTCCATGGGTCTGTCCTGTCAGCAACCGCAATTTTAGAGCTATTTCGATTAAATTTAATGGACTGACGTACTTTGGCCCAAGAATGAACTGAGAATGGCTCGGATCGGGCCACTTGTTCAGCAACTCGCCATAAAAAGGCTTATTTTTAAAAGTCGATGTGTTGGCTAACTGTAGGATGGCGTAGGGTATTTAGTGGTGTGATGTTTTCCATTGTAGTGTTTTTATTTGTTTTACATATTTTTAAGAATTTTTTTATTTGCATATCTAATAAAAGTCGAAAAACTTAATCTATTGTAATGTTTTTACCTGTTTATAGTTACGTATACCATGAGTATGTGTGGTTATATGACCTGTGCTGGAACCTTATTCGCCAGAAAGCCAGAGAGTCCTTGAAGGAGAATTTATGTAGAAAACTATGTGGCATCGTTCGGACGGACAAAGCATACTACGCGCGGGAGAATGATTTCAAATGATTGCTCCCTAACTTGCAATTAATTACTTTGCTTAACGATTCTTAGTTATACTTATCAACGAATGGAATCGTACCATCACCCATCTAGCTGTCTATCTCTCTTCTATCGTCAATCTTTCATTTTGTGCCTTTTATGTTCTAACTTCTATCTTTTTTCTTTTACATTCTACTGTCTTCTGTCTTCCATTTTACGCCCTCTTTGTTTTTTCAAACGTCTTCCATCTTTCATTTCTTATATTTCATGTTCTCCATCTTCTCTCTACTAGGTTCCACCTTTCAACTCCTATCTTGCATCTTCTAATTTTTATATCCTTCATTCTACTCTCTCCCTTTCAACTTCCTGTTTCTATCTTCTTTCTTCTCTACCTATCTTCTATTTTTTTTTGTTCTATTTTTGGTCTCTCCATCTCTCTACCTTATCATCTATTATTATCCTTCTGTCCAGGTGGAGTATGATTGATTAAAAGGTAGAACGGAAATTTGTTCACTTCACTTATCGATCGTAAATCGTATCGCAAGTTTTCATTATGACGTGAATTGCTTCAGTTTATGTCTATCGGCAGAATTTCGTAAATAGCTCTTTAATTTAGCATAACGACTCTGCCTTGCTATGCAGGATTATTTTTACATGGTTTTCAGGTAATAGTGGGCTAACTTTCGATTCGATTAAGCCGGTTTTCGTCCTTTTATTAAGAAAGCAGACTGCACACAACGTAAACCTTTAAAGTGAAGATCATTGCATTTTGACGATATTACTGAAGAAAGTTTACGTGTTTAGCCATTTTTCGAACTTCATCTGAGGAAACTGACGATAAATGATATGACACCGTTTTGTTCTTCGAAGTACTCGAAGTGATATGAAAGCATTTCAACAAAAGGATATCAGATATGATATGTATATGAAATTAAAGATCGAAGCAATGAAAATCAGGTAAAGACAGTGCATGCATGTGCATGGCGGAAAACTTGACAAAATTCGCTCAGATACAACTACGGCAAGTGGAAAAATGCTAAAGACCACAAAACTCGTGAAATACCTATAATCGAAAATGGATCGATAGCATGCACGTTTGAACTGTTCATTACGGTTTTAGGACCAGAAAGTGAACAAAAGGGATACGCACGTTTTCTTATTTGCAATTTGTGCAAATGAATGCTTACAGTATTTGATTAAAGCAAATTATTGCCAAAACTTCGAATATACGCTACAGGCACATATCGGGAAAGTCTATAATGCGTTATGCTACTTAGGTCGTATATTAGGCCGTCTGTCGATGAAGAAAATTTAACGTATATTTCGTGTTGGATAGAGAGAATAGATGAGGATTATCAAAGACAAGTTAGTTGGAATACGGTCTACGAATTGCTTGAGGGTCTTTTAAGGGTATTTCACGTCTTATCTAGCATTCTCAGCCTTCTCAAACACCTGCTCTATACAAACTTTCATTTTACTCAAAACAAGCCTCGCTTTTTCCATTGATTGTTTTGAATGCAAACTCACACACACTCACATTATGATTCCGAAAAGAAACGTAACGAATTAAGATTTGGATCAAATGTTGTTTTTCAATATATTGGTTGGACTTTGCCATTACTTTTGAAATACAATACTTGCGCTTGGTGTGCGCAAATTCTTAAAGCTCATTACCAAAGCAATCCATGGTCATATTTGCTTTGGTTGGGATGAAGCCCCTATTTGATTAAATAAAGATTTTTGGCCGCTTTAGTGAAAAGGAAACACTTGCACGAAAATTAATTTTTGGGTGTAATTTGCGAACTGAAAGTCTGAATTTCGATTTTGAAAATGGAATTGCAATGACCCTCAACGTATGCCTGTGGCTGTAACTTCCTGTTCTTTTTGAATAACTTTCCTTCCGGGTTTTTGCAAACAACATACGATTCCATCAGCACAATGAATCATTTATGCTTGATTTGTTGAATTCTAGAAGAAGAAGAAGACGAAGAAGACCCAAATTTTTAAGAAAACGCTAAAAACTCACTATATCTACGTACATCAAGTCCAAGTAGCACAAACATCAAGTCAACGAAAATTACGCCAACCTCTGTTCTTCATATAGTGTACGATATCTGGGGTCTTCGTAGATCAAGGACAAGAAAACAATGTTTGAAACTTTTCCCATCGCAAGGAAAGAAGAAGATATTTAATAATCCACTAAACTACTAGCGTTGGACTACCACGTCCGGTGACTTTCTCCACAATTCAACATCGACTTGATCCCAGACTTGAATTGAATTCTGTTAGATTATTAGATCCCGTTTCATTCCCGTAGACATATCAAATGAAAACAATGAAAGGTAAAATGAAGTCAAAAGTCAGGTGCAAATCGAGAAGCTCGAGAAACGCGGGTTTTTCTTAGCCATTACCTTATTGGTTAAGTCGTTAAATATTTTTGCTGAATGAGATCAATTTCAGTGCTCCCATGCGCCCGTCAAAGAACTACCTTTTTTATAGGACTTACCCAATGTAAGTTCAACTATGAACTTGCATAACCCAGTTAAGGTGCTTTGTAAAAGTTCAAATGGCGTTTATAACCTAAACTCCCTAGCAGATCTTTTGTGTTCCGCTAAAGTTATCCGCGTATAAGCGGCTTTGAACTTAAACTAAATCGATTCATTTATCTATGCCATGTTGTGGTATGTTTAGCATAATCTCAGCTGACTGACTCGGTTACCGGATGCGCTGGTGGTGTGTTGACTGCCATTATTAGTTTAAATATTTGTAATTTCAAAAGTTCTCTTCTTTGATCAGCAATCTCAACTAGATACACCCTTTAATAAGAGTGCATAGTCCAAGTTCTGCTGAATGTAAACTCCAGCTTAGTCGTGTGTGTGTAGTGTAAATAATAGTAATAATGCTCATTGCACTAATTCATGCCCTAGATATGGAAGTGCAGATAGTAACTCCTTAAGACGATATTTGTCCTGAAGATAAAAAGCCTTCGAACGAAAACATTAAAAAATACTAAAAATGATCGCAAGCGTGTTTTCGTTGTCTGTTCATTCAATTTTTTGCAATTATTATTACGATTTCTTTTAGTGAGGTCTGATCGCTATAGATGGCGTTGCTCACATTTTAATTAGTCATTTTCATATATATTTTCGTGTGTGGGTAAGAAAATTATTTAAAAATTCCTTTTTATTTTGTAAGAGTCGCTCAGTATAATGGCAAGAAAAATTTTAAGAAAATCCTTCCACATATTTATGAGACTATTGTTGAGTAGACTAACAACATAAAAAGCAATAAAGTTTATCATGCAATTAAGAACGTATTACTTGGCTAATAGAATAATTAATGCAATTTCCCACAACATTAGGCACAAGCGGTAAACGACGACAAGTGCTAGTCGTTGATGGAAGTGAAGCAAGGGAGCAGGAGGTAGAGGCATTTAGAAGCATAAACAAACTGAAATCAAGATTGCCGAACTAAGCCTCACCCTAAGAGTAATATAATACAATAAATACGCAAACTTGGAATCGCTGGGTAAGCGAGAGGAGGATCATATCCAAAGACAATCAAGTAGACACTATCAAGAATATCAAGACCACCAGCAGCAGCAGCAGCAGCAGCAGCAGATACAAGTTACACGAGTGTGTATATAAATGTGAGAGATGAGACTTTTTGCAAGGGTAGCATTATTTTTTTGCATTAACACACTTCGGCATGTGTTTGTAAGTTTCGGCACACAGGCAGCAAAAACCGCATTGTGTCTTGTGATAATAATAAAAACCTTTAGAAAGAAACATCCTGTAACAGGACAGCAACTGCCTTTTCAATTTACACAATAAAATGCTTATTTCGAAAGAATACATTCGCCACAGTATATTGGTATATATATATGTGCTATTGGGAATGTAGTAGTGAGGATGAAATTTAAGTTAAAACTGATTGAAAACTGGTTGACTGACTATTTTCAATTGTTTGACGATGTTGACATATGTATACATATATATATATATATATATATATATATACACTGAGTTTGATGGAGATGTCTTTTGTTTACTTTGCTATGCTCCTAATGAAAATGTCAGGGAGTTTCCTGATTTCTGCCCGGAAACAAAATTTTTATGATAACATCTTGACTATAACTTGTCCAAAAAATATTACACCTAAAAAAAAAAAACAATCGGCTCGTCCTAGTATAAACTAAATGAGTGACAGTATTGCTAGAATGATGTCATGGCGGCTCAACATTTTATAGACTGGCTAATACTACATGCATTGTATTTATTTTCTTTATGCCCTGTACCACAGGTGTAAGTTTTTGCGGACGTATCTAACACCGAGAAGAGAAGAGCTTATGGTAGACTCACCCTTTATTACACCGACCTTGTCTGTCCGTCTAAACGTTCCAACCTACATGTTTGAGATATTTTAATGAAATATGGTACACTGACGTGCTTTGATCCAAGAACGAACGCCATCGAAAATCGTTCGGATCCGCCCACTTTTTCGACCACTCTCCATATAACACTTTATGTTGAAAAGTCAGAAAAAGGGGTAACTTTTGATATGTTATGATGAAAATTGATCCATGGCAGCTATGAAGCAAAAAAATGAACGATACGCAATTTGGACCACATAGGTTTATGTTTATGACCCCAGAAATTAAGGGGGTTATCAGGAAAAGGCGACCCTCAGATGGAAAGAAAGTCTAATTTCTAGTTTTCCATGACAGAAACTGGAAAATAAGACCATTTTTAGGAAGTTTCCTAAATTTGGATCACGTGCGTTGGGCGTCCTCCACCAAGGAGGCTTTCATTAAATACATGTCTTTGCATGAAAATAGTGTGTAATTTTTGGCCTCCCAAATTTTTTTATTTTTTTTTTGTTTTAATTCTACTCGTAAATGAAACTCGACTAAACAAATAACAGCTGAGTTCAATTGACTTTTAAAGCAAAACTTATATTAATTTATATTAAAACTTAGTGTAAGTAAAAAAAAAGACAAATAAGAAGGAAAAAAAGAAAAAAGCATGTACGCAACTAACATAGAGCCACACCTACAACCACTACAGGACCAAATTGCAAATGAACCCCTAAGCCATCGCCAACATGCGTAAGCTTGGCAACCGATAATAGATAACTGCACAGCTATTCTAGGCAAAGGCTAGGTGTAGGATTTGTCATGATTGACCTTGCCTTACACTATAATGTCCTTACTTACTATATAAAGATTTAATATTGTCTAATACTTCAGGCTTTAAAAAGCAGCTTAAAAGATTTACTTTTCTTTTTTTGAAATATCAAAAAGGAAAAAAAAAGATTTTTTTTTTATAAGGCTTTAGTCAAAATCATTTACACGAATTATTATTAGTTTGATAATAACTTCATTAGCTATGACTTACTTGACTATACACTTCTAATTAACATTAACTTGTACAAATCACAAATACAAAGAACAAAGCTGCATGAACAGAACAAAGCTTCAAACATTCAAAATTCATTAAAAATAGTAAGCCATGGTGAAATGTAGTCAGTGTACTTCCTTTACTAAATGATTTATAAGTCTTTAGAAATATTCTCCGAATTCTTTTTTTTTTTTTTTTTTTTTTTTTTTTTTNAAAATTCATTAAAAATAGTAAGCCATGGTGAAATGTAGTCAGTGTACTTCCTTTACTAAATGATTTATAAGTCTTTAGAAATATTCTCCGAATTCCTTTTTTTTTTTTTTTTTTTTTTTTTTTTTTTTTTTTTTTTTTTTGGTTTTTAAAACATCAAACAGCATTTGTCTCTCTAAGTAGTTTTAAATCGTCTCCATATCTACTCCTCTGCTCAACCTACCTCCATACAATGTTCACCTTACACATATTTGTCTTAAACTGCAGTAGTTGTTACCTTCACTTTACATCATTTCTTCTCAACGTTCTTGCTAATGTTTTTCCCAGATTTATAGAAACTCTTAAATATATAATGTTTTGTAAATAGAAAATATTACATGTATATATATATATACGCATACGTTAAAAATTTTTCCTATTTATATCACACATATCGTTTGTCTCGGATACACCTAAACATTGTACTCTTTCCATACATACATAATACAATGACGATTTCGGTTTTGCTAACGGTAAGAGTAGTTTTAAAACTTACATTAGTGAACGTCTCGTAAATATTCTCTCTCTATTTTCCTTTCTTTCTTTCTGTCTGTCTGTTTTTTTTTTTTTTTTGCTTTTTCCTCATCATCTCCTTCTTCTTCTTCCTGCTTTTTCGTTTTTCGTACATTTATCTTTATGCGAAAATTGCATGTCAACCGGAAAGTAGTTGTCAAGATTGCTAAGTCTTTATTTTCTTGAGTTCCACTTACTATTTCATTCCTTCTTTACAAATATATATTTACTTAGTACTTGCTTACGGTAGACTTATACGCATGTAGCCAAGAAATTATTTGCATCTCATTTTCGGGGATACATGTACATATGTAAACGGATTGTCGTATACATTAGGTTGGTTCGATTTCTTGCAGAACAATTCATGATATAATCACGAAATGCTGTGCTCAAGTTTACCTCATCTTCAAAAAAAAGAAGAAAGGGAATTATTCTTTAAAACGAAAGCAATCAGAAAGCTTTAGTTAAAAACTACCAAACTAAGAAAAGTTGAGTGGCCGAGTAGGCAAAGGGTCCCGACGAACAACTGAATGATCGTGGGATCCAATCTCAAGTGCAATAGAATTTTCAATGAAGGCGATAGCCTTAATTGCTGCTAGCGCGTTAAGACGACTGTGGTCTGAGAATATATTTCTCAGGTTACATTTATAAAAATACTTATAATCTGGAGTCAAATGAACCTCGGAACGAAGGAAGGACAAAAATCACCAATTTGTTTTGATGCCACACTTAATTTTAAGACATTCGTACGGATGTAAAGTAGAATTAGTTCACAGCCAAAAGAATACCAATAAGGGAGCTGACGTAATGATGCCTTATTCCTATTTCCGGGTTAAAAAGTCCCAACTGGTAAGCAAACCGGCAAACCGAGTTAACATTTCATTTTGTAGGAAAATGTAAATAAAAACATATGCTTTTAGAAAAGCGAATTAATTTTTTGATTGATTATTGAAGCAGAGAATGAAGAATACGAGTTTGAAAGAAGCAGCATAAAAGTAGAGTTCATGGCTTAAATGTCTTGGTTTGAAAATCATATTGTAAATTGCAAATGAATTGCATTCGTTGCTTGTTTTCCGTACCTTATGAAATAATCTCGAGTATAAATAGAAATTTTAAATCGAATAACACAACTGCAGCTTAGTTTAATACAAAATAAACATAAATTAAATAAATAACTTGTAAATTTAACAAAAATTGTCTTTATTTCTTTACCACAAAGTCTCGCAAGAATTCGACAAGATCCCATTCCAAATATGGAAATGACGCAGCATTGTGTTGACTTCCTTTGTCTCTCCAAAGAAAGCATTTAAAGGCGATTAAGATAAAGATTATCAGCTACGAACGACTGAACAATAAATAAATACCTACTATCTGCAGTCAAATGAAAGGAATCCCGGGTAGGAGTCTACGGATCGATGTTGCCAGCTCGTTTCGGCCCCACACATAGTTTTAAGGTATTTTTGCGCGTCTGGAGGTCATATTCAATAAACTAGATATTAGAGACACTATGGAATTGGTAGAGTCGCCGCCTTCGCAGTGCACCAGCTGACCTTGAATAAAATCATTGCAAAGGGTGCCAACGCGAATCTTTCGAAATGACGTGGAATCCAAATGGCGAGCGAGTCAAGAAGGAGTCGATACACTGATGCGTCTTATTCCAAGGACTATTGAAAATGAATGCGAACGGGCCACATTTCCCGCCACTTTCCACACATTGCCTTACTTTAAAAAGCAATTATATGATTAATTGTAGAGCAGTATGACGTATTTAATGGTGATCCATGGCCTACTATTACTATGGTATTTTTACTTGTTTTAGCTCATAATTGTATTGTTAGTTCGACGATTTATGTTTATTCACATACATTGCATATGCTGAACAATCCGTTTATTGCAAAGAAAGAAATAAAATTTTATAGTGTTAGACATTCATTTAGTTTTTTGACGTTTCGAAGAGACATTAAATTGAATGCGAATGAAAAACTAATAAAATAAAAGAAGCCAAAAATTATGCTTCTTTTTTTTTTTAATATCTGATATGAGCGCACTAATAGCTTCGAAAGTAATAATTATAAGTTTTCAATAAAAAATAACAAGCCCTTCAAAATACTTCTTTCTCTTTTTCCATATACTTTAACCGCTCATTGTGTTCTTTATCTTAAAAACAGGTGAAGAGACAGAGAGAAGAGTAACTCAGCCCTTCTCTTTTTCATCAATTAAAGGATATAAAAGTCTTTGTAGAGGAAAATGAAATTTCTTACGCTTCTCTCATATAATTACAATAAATTCCTTTTAACGTAAACTCTGCAGACTACTGCATTAAAACAGTAAGGAATTTACTAAGCAATAAATGTAAATGTAAGAAAATTTATGCTTACATAAGTGTATAAAGAGTGTGTTGTTGGCATATTTTCTGCTTGTCATAAGAAAGAACTGAAAAGCAAAAATTTGATTAATCTTATCAAGATGAGTGCACGTTGTAAATGGATAGATACATAACATAATCAAAGCATGCTCTCTGCTCCAACGTTACAACAATAGATGTGCTCTATAATAACTTTGACATCGCTGCCTTACACTAAACATACTTAAATATGTAACTTTTTTTTTTTCTTTCCTTCTTAAGTACAATACATTCTGAGATACATAAAGAAGAGCTAGCTGCCCATGTCTGCAGTTCGAAATTTTCAAAATAAAAATAACGTAAAAAAAAGAAATTATTCTACAGACTCGATAAAAGGGTTATATGGCAGAGTTTAGAGTGACAGAGAGCGCATATCGATATCTCTCCTTGAACATCTTCTGCTGTTATGCATATTTCTTACACTGTTATTACTCCAAAGTCAACATAATATTGTATCGGCTGCTTATTGCCATGATTCAAAGACGTTTATGGATTGTAAGTAGGTTGTAATAATTGAGTTTATGGCTAAAAGGAACCCTTTCCGTTTTTTTTTTTTTTGTTGCATGTTGTTGTTTTGTTTTTGTTTTTTGTTGCATGTAAAGGGTGTAAATGAATGTTATATTTCGCAAAGTCGTATGTAGCCGGGAGAAGATGTCACTTAGATTTTAATATTTATTGTTTTGTGAAAATTAACAGAAAGTTATTAGTTTATGTCTATTACAGGATGAAACTTTAAAAACGATTTCTGCTTAGATTACATATTGAACGAAAAGTTTCACTTAATCAGTGACAGAGACTATTATCAGACACTAAAGAGCGTGGGATATGTGGCAAGCTGTAGCTGTGTAATAGAAAATTACTCCGTTTTCAAAATAAAACAAACTTCTGAAAAAATTTGCTACATTTTACAAAACTACTTCCAACAAGTCAATAACGCTCCGTATGATCGTAAGAAAATTCGTGGTGTTTACGGTTCAGATATGTCATCAGTATCACCAGCACGAAATTATACGCTTTGTGACATTTCCAGAGTGATTGGAGGATAAGAGCGGGCGAGCGAAACGTGCTCTTGAAAACACCCTTTGCTTTGGCCGATCGATCGTTCATAAAATTCATGGTACGACAATGGTACGAAACTGAGCATTGACGAGAGACGCCCATTTGCATAAGATTAGACACAAAAAGCTTTACACATTTTGTATTTCGTTCTGATATTCGATACAGATGTTTAGCAAAAGCACAATTAATTGTACTTGAATGTACAAGACGCATACCTTCTCCTCTTCATAAAAGTATTTGTAATAGATTTTAAAGATATTCATCTTAACCCATTTGAAAAATGACTTATTAACTGGACGTATTAGTAATTAGAAATGAATTAAGCATAACCGGTGTTATAGTCAATCAAGGCCCACCACTCGTCTAAAATCTGTCGTTTATGTAACGATTTTGCAAAGCAATGCGTTATATAAAACTTGGTCGATATAACGGATCCAATTTTGGTGTTTAAAAAACGTCGGCGGCGGGATATTCATCAAAATATCCCAAAAGTTGCGATCTGTAAGTTAAAAGCAAAAATGCAAAATGGACATATGGACAGACGGTCACACAGACAGATGGACAGACAATCAGTATAAGAAAAGGTAGTCCTAGCACCCGTCTTTCGACTTGTAGCATACATCCGCACAAAGTTGACATACCCTTGTCTCGCATAAAATAATTCTGGTTACTAATTGAGTTTAGTGCTTAGTACACAAAATCTGAAGCACATTAACAAAATTGAAACAACAACATAGAGGAATCTATTACGAGCAGCGATAACTTTCCATCAAAGTTTAATTTCCCGCCTGCTTTGCTTGTATAACCACTTTTTGAGCGCGCTTTATAAAAGAAGCCGTTAAAAATTTTAAGTCACTCTACGTTGCCAACACTGTGCAAGAGAGAAAACGAAAGATAACGAAATGAAAGAAAAAAGACGTTTTGCGTGACGGTCATTTTATCTGCAGTCTTAAGTTTGCCGCTTTGTTTGTTAACGCAATGGCGGAAGAGTGCGCTTGCATGGGTTAAGTGTACGCAGTATACGAGTCTTAAGGCATGGGATTAAATGTATTTCATTCTCATTTCCTTAAAAGAATTTCTATTTAAGGAACGCAAATATAAGAAAATAAAGAAATGAGAAGGGGGCGGGAATGTGAAGATTTAATTAGAATTAAATTATTTTTATGCGAAAACACAAATGAAATCAATGACTTGGAAAATTATATCAGCAATTAAATCAGAAAAATTTTAACTGAACGCATTTAATAATGAAAATAAATAGATTTTACGCGAACAGAAAGGCAAATATAGTCTGAACTATAAATGAAGTAAAAATACTTTTAAATTCTAATCGCTTTTCCTTTTGATAAAGGATTTCTTTCCCAATAAAACGGCAACATTTTCCTAAATAACACATGCGACGATAACCTGCTTACAAGTCAACGATAAATCATTTTTTCTTCTTAATTTTTTTCTTTTTTTTTCATATACAAATGGCTAAGAAAACAAAAAAATAATAATACTTGATGCACAACGAACCCTATGATGCCTATTGGCTCGTTTTCTATTGTTGTTTATTTTAAAAATATATCTGTGTGAATGTATATTTGAAACCTATATCAGCGTAACATGGCTAGCAAGCGGAGGAGTTTTCTTGTCATAACAGGCCGCCACACATTGCATATCATATATCTATGACACGATATAGGAGACATTCAACGCAACCAAACTCCATTTAATTTTATTCAAGAAACAGGAGCGCAACCTAGTGACTTGAAGCGTTAGCAACATTGCTAAAAACCACAGAAATTTTTAAAATTTTATTCGCTTCTCTGTAGGGGGATTGTATTCCTTTTACGTCGAGTACACGTGTATATGTGTATGTATATAGGTATGTATGTGTGCCCTGTTCTAATGGTCATAGCGGTTGCGCGGTGCTTCTACGACATTGGGATAAAGGCATCCTCGAGATGGACCTTACCGACTCTTGAAACAAGCGGCATCATCCAATTAGAGATTCGGATGGCTTTACACCAAACCCTGTCGAGCAAAAACGTGGCGCATATCTTCCATTCTTCCATGTCCGACAGCATGACGACTAGCAAATTCCATGATGGAATGTCTACTTTATCCCACTCTACAGCCGATAATGTACGATTTGTCTGATTGGGGCATGTGCAGGCATTACAAGCACAAGCAATCTCATAGACATACCTAAGCCAATACCGCGCTGATGAAAAGAGCGTCCAATTTGCACGATCCCTCACGCATTTTTCAAGTCATCCTTGTTCTATACATATATTCATTTACTTATTTATGTACACATTTATAGATTTATCATTAACAGATCGCTCAACTGCCTGCAAAGACCACCAAAGCACGTTGGAAATTGACAAAAAAAACGGGAGGCGCTAATTTCGAAATGTTTTGGTCAAAAATCTGTACGAGGTATCGAACTAAAATATGTTGCATTTTGTTTAACAAAATTTTCTTAGACTTTAGGATCAACTTAATCACATCCGTGCAGCAAATACTATTCGGTTAACTTGAAAGAAGCTTCTCCATAGGACGACGGGTATCCAAGTTTTGCTTTAAAGATGAATTGTTAAATGTAAAGAATCGGTGCACCAAGCTTGACCATGTTGTACCGTGAATCTCTTTCTCTTTCTAAAGGCAGTTTTCTTTATAGAGTGAAGAGCACCCAAGATCTACCGTAAGATGAACTGTTAGCCGGGAGGAATTGGTGTACAATCCCTTCACCGTGACGCACCGTGTGTTTTCTTCAATACTTCTTAACTTTTCGAATTCGGCTCGATAAGAGTAAACGAGAAGATCCCTTTTTAAAGTTTTAGAGAAAGCCTTTTCAAATTGTGCTCATAGATAAAGAAGCAAAAACTGTGATTAAATTAAAATAGTTTGCACTGCTGACACTTCATATTTTATAGGTTTCCCGACAAATATTTTTATGCTTTACGTAAGCTTGGTAAACATAGAATACACTCCCTCCGGTAGCTGTACAAAAGCATAACGAGAATGGCATGTGTTCCTATATGTGTGCTACGAATATAATCGAATTTTTATTGATACAAGCGGCTTATAATATTGCATACACGCAACACACGTACACACAAAAAATTGTATTATAAACATCAGGACAACATCATCAGCTTTGACTTTGAAAGAAAAAAAAACCCCTTAAAGTAGCTACTTATGAATGTGTGTTGTTGCTGTACATGCATGTATAGCTTTATAGGAAAGGGATACAAAAGAAAAAAAAGCAAAAAAAAAGTCAAAGGGGAAAGAGAAAGAGAAAAGCCGCAGTCGACGTTAAAGAGCGTATAGAGCAAGTAGTAAACGTTAACAATTGATGGTCAAGCATATTATTTATTACAAACATTATCTGCTTGTATATAAATAAACATGTATGTGTTTGTTTGTTTGTCTGCAATGCCCTTCGCCTGGCTAGTTGTCGTGGTAAATTTGGATTTAACAGGCTTGTGAAAAACGTTATCAACTAAGTGTTCTATTGCTCCCCCTGTGATCGTGAACTCCTTTACGGCATTTACAATAACCGATACCGGCATAATAGCCAAGCAAAAGTTTAACATCAGGGTAAGAGGTTAAAGGTTGATTTTAATGTGTAGCTTAACTTTTTTCCGCTTTCAATGAATATGTAAGTATATGATATACAAATATTTTTTATTTATCCATCTCTCTATCTGTTTTTATTTCTAACTAATTTGGTTTTTTGACTAAAGTAGGATTTATTTTCTATTTTCTTGTTGTTTTTGTTGTTTTTTTCGACTTAGGCGAAGACAAGTTTCTTATCTTTGGTTCTTACGTGCAAGAAATGTTATATGGGATCAATTTAACTAACTTGTGTCTTTGTTAAGTTCACGATATCGCCCGTAGGCTTTAAGTTCCCCATAGTCACAGTTCTTAAATTAACAAAATACTGTACAAATTTTTTTTTTTTTTTTTGCATAACTACTTTAAGTAGTGCTGGGTTAGTGAACGGCAAGATAGATTTAATCGAAGGGATATTTGATTTACAAACATTCGTCTTCATAACAGCCGAAATACACCCACCGTACAGATTAAAGATATTTTTTCATCAACATAAGATCCTAAGATCCTATGTTAAGTCGGTCATAGCTTAATCGTCTGTCCGTACGTTTACGCATTTGCACACTGTCTGCTTTTCGAGTGTGCGTGTGTCTATAAAAATCAGAAGACTGCAGCTCGACATATATAGTATAAGTTGTATAATATAATAATAATAAGTGATTCACCTAAAGCCAACCCAATATGCAAGGAGAGTAAAAAATATCCTTTTTTTTCTAATATGACCAATCGTTCAGGATATGACCTCTGTGCGTACAACACATTGATGGCTGGAAAGAGGAGTAAGAAAATAGAAAGAGATAGGGAAATGGCTGCAGCGTGGGACATACGGTATAAATTCGAGATATTAGGTTAATCTTGAAAACCTTCCTGATTTACGATCGGCATAACACAAAAAAAAGAAATACGTTTTCTTCTCTTTTAATCATTCGAGTTGTACTCGGTTGCACGCGGATGGTTAGGAAAAAGTGAAGAGAAAAGGCCAGGATGCAGTGGCAACAAGGAGAACACGTACGCCCGACCGATGCTGATCAAGGTTTTGTCGTAGCTGCGGCCCTAAACCGAGCGTAATTAAAGCGTTCTCTAGCATTCGGAAAATTGAACCCCCATGGGTTTGGCTTCTTATCTACACGGCTGTTCAGCAGCCTACGTCATAACAGCTGTCAGTCTGAAACTCTTCGTGATCTCTGATACTTAACTTATCAACATCTCTATAAGACGTTTTGATCTGAAGCCTAAATCTTTTTGTTAAGACATTCGCTGAAGCCAACTCAGTGCATAAGAACATAGCCTAACTTCAAAATATATTTTTTATGTTTATGCAGTGATTTTGGGTGAATATGAAAGGCACGCTATGCGGCGGATGTAACTTTCTTTCCATACCGCTTTTAAGAGACGGATACGTGAACCGAAGTGTGAGTTAAGAGTGAGTCACAATCGTCATCATCATTTGTGTCAGTGCGTTCAAAGCCGTGGTGCATATTTGGACGATATTTTATTGAAAACACAACTGCAATGTCTAAGCTTCAAAGTGAAGCACTACATATATTGATACGTTCAGTTGCCTTTTTTGTTTTTCTAAATTTTAATAAGTATCGCTCTTAATGGAAATTCCTTTATATATTTTCCGCGAATCGTTTAGCTTAGGTCAACTTTCCCATATCCTTCCCTTAATATACACAAAAGGCAGTATGAAGCTTGAAACATATGACATAGATTTTTTCCAAGCGTTAAGCAAGAGTTTCCACCGAGAAATTGAGAATTCTAGATTGCGGAGCTCTTTCTTATTAGTCCTTGAGATGCCCACAACCACTATTTCGTTGCGGCTTCGATTATGTTTAATATGTTGAGTGTTTAAAATTCGTCGCAACTCTCTCTCTCTCTCTTATTTACTGTTTTTCCTTTTATCTTAATGATTTATTTCAATGGAAATTTTCTTCTTTATAAACTTTTTAAAAAATATTTACTTTTTCAGAAAAAGAAAATTTTTTCTTCTTTTATTGCATTCGTGTTTGTTTAAACAGAATTTTTATGTTAATAATAATTATTTTCACCCCATTCTAATAAAAGAAAAATTTTCTTTCATAAGATGAACCCTACGCAAAAATAATCAGTTAGGTTCGATATATGGTTGACCACTGCTATCAAAGGCAGTTAAAGGCAGCTTAAAAAGCAAGTTAAGGATAATGTAAAAAAAAACAAAAAGAAGCACAACAGAGTATACCTAACATGAGTCAATAGACGGTCTCTTTTTGTCTAAACAATGCCAAGCTACGGCAAGCGGTTGTTAAACCTATTTGGACTATCGGAGCGTTTCCTTCCTTCTGTCATATTCTGAATCACTTGTGGTATGGGAGTATACTGAGCTTGTGTGCATGTCTTCAACACACACAAAAACTTCAATTAGATCCACCTTTCACTGTACTTAGCAATTCGAAAGTTTGTCTGCCCATCTGTCCGGTCTGAAGGGTTTTGATTCAAGGGCGAACGCTACTGAAAATGGTTCGGATGTGTTCCACCATCTCGATCACTTCCCATATATTGAAAAGCCGTTATATGAATAACTGTAAGGTGGGTGTAGGGTATTCAGCGGTGGGCCGTAAACCACTATGCTAGTTTTACTTGCTTTCCACTCTAGTTTGCTTGATCTAAGAAATCTTGAGCCCTAAGAAAGTAAGCACCTTTATGTTCGTTTCATTCGCTAAATTCTCGTACAGTGACTGCTGAGAGAATAAGTGAAGCTTTCTTTATTTTTGGGTTCAATATTTTCCTTTTAACTTAATAAGCGTATGAAGACATAGCATTCAAAATGAAAGTCAAATCCTCTTTATGTTTAGTTTGTTCATTTCGAGATCTCTTTTGATGTGTTCCTGGCTTTTTTATTTTCATTTTTTATTTTTCTTCTTAACATTTATTTGTTTTGCGAACTTCTTAAAATGCAGTTGAAGTAATTAGCCTCATTTTTTCAAAGGACATTAATTTGATTTTAAACAATCAATAGTCGACAAGAGTTGAAACGTAAAGTTTCTGCCCCGTCATAGAGTGGCTTTGTCTATAAAATCCCTTTACTTTGTCATTTTTCTTTAGAAGGATACACTTCAAGTAAAGTAAAATGTCCTTTTCTTTGGCTACGTACGCGTCACGTACGTTGTATTCACAACCACTTCTAAATTGCTAATAACTTTCACAGTTTTATCTTTGTTAATAGTATCTACTATCGACTAATAGCGGCGACGGCAACATCAGTGCATGATAGTAGTTTTTAATGCATTTACCCGCCTTTGACTTAATCATATTGTCAACTATCGAACACATCAAAAGTTTTATATTATATTTCTTTGTTTTTTTTTTTTATGAAACTTACTTCTTCTCTTCTTCTTCTTTTATTCGTTTCGTTTCGTTTCGATTCGATTCCTTTGACTTGCCTAATAAATTTTACAGAGTAATACACTTTACGTAAATGAAGCGGACGACAAGACAAGAAGTAGCAATTTACATGTGCCCATGTCTAAGCTGGGTATTTGCGTCTGCGACTTGATAGTTCGTATTTGTTTTAACCTTTTTGGTAAACAACTCTTTGTTTATAGTTTCGATGTTTGTATGTAACTTAAAAAAAAAATATTGTCTGCAAAATTACTTCAATTTTCCATAGCGATACACAATTGATATCATAAACAATGGAGATAAAAGAATTCTGTCTTGCGAACCTTTCATCGAAAGCCTTTAAAAAGCCTTTGAAGTGGAAAGCCTTCAAACTCTGTTTAAAAGATCGAATTCGAGTGAATAGCATAAGTAATTATTCTTCCATTCAATACCACTTGACGGACTGACCGCTAACAAATATAAAGTTTTGTCATAATAAACCTAACTACGCTGTCTTCGTAAGCAATTCATGCCTTTCTCCCGGATTAAGAACTTATCTTACCATGGAAACCTCACAAAGATGTCATAGACCGCATAGCGTGTGACGATCAAAGTTGGAGCTTTTATTGCTCCCAGACATAGCGTGAATTTTTATGAGTTTTATTGATACTGCTTTGATCAAAAAATAAAGTGAATTTGTTTCATCGCCTTCGTAAAAAAAATTGATAACAGTTCGGCCAAGCGGAAGGAATTCACAGCTCGCAACACCACGATAGTCGCCAACCCGGTTAACATAATCTTGATTTTTGAGCGACTTTGGCGCGGTTTCGTCGATCTCGGCTCGCCTTTTCCATGATATTCGGTCGATTGGTGGGCTGTTTTCGGGTCGTATATATAGATCCAAGTACCACCCTCGACAAAGCTGCTTTTCATGACAAATGCTGGAAAAATTTAGATTAGATTATATAACCTCCGGAGAGAAAGAAACTCGCCGAAAAATGATAGGTTACAATGACTGCGCGTGGACTCGCATGCAGTAATAATGGTTTTAGCATTAAGTGCCGAAAATGTGAGCTGTAAACTTTTTACTTGACCACGCATGAAATATAAAGTGATGTATAACCGAATGGTTCAAGTCTCGGACACCAGTATACTAGAAATATTATACAAAGTCGAACGGTAAATTTACGTCAGAATCAAATGGTTATAGAAGGACCTCCGGCCCCTAATAAGCATTACATTTAAAAGTCTGAAGATATAAATTTTTCAACGGTGCAAATGTAAAACAAGGTGTAAATGACAAAAGCGATATTAGTAACAAACGCTTAAATGGATTTAAATTTTATAATGAAAAGACGAAGTTGTTCAGACCCCTTCTTTCAGATAAGGTCCCTCCCAACGAAGTGTCAGGAGGACGAATAGAAATTAGCGTGGGAAGGAAGCCCAGCAGCCGGGAACCTAACTCCAGCAAGAGCCTTGTGGAAGATTTGTTCCTTTGAAACCAATTTTCGAAAACCGGTCGACGTTAGTACATACAGGAGCACCTTCAAATAGAGCGACCAATTTTTCATGATTGGATATGCACCGCTACATTTACGAACATGTTGTATGTAGGTTCGAAATTTTTACGGCCAACGCGGCTTGCATGTATATGAAATATATTTCGCGCACGCCATCTACACCAACCGGATTTTTGATCAGAATCGATTTTGTGTCCTCCCATTACCAATCCGCGCGTTGAGCTCATGCCGACGACCTGAAATGTTTTTTTTGAAAAAATTCACCAAACTCAGCGAAGCCGGTCCATTGACCGCCCCTTAAGAGCGCACTTGCAACGCGTTCAAAGAAGCTAATGAGACATGTGTGTATATATCTCATTAGACACTATGTGTGTATATGTCTCATTAGACACTAAACATATACACATATGTCTCATTAGTTACAAGCAGTGAGGGCAACATTTAGCTAAATCTGAGCTATGGGAGTGCGATCGCGAACTTTTTCTAGAAAAATGAAATCCTCGTTGTTTTGGATATTCATGTTTACTCTTTTCTTGCTGGCGTATCAAAATAGCCGAATACACACGAGGCATAGATGCGGTTAGTTTTTGTTCACCGAATTACTTGTGAAGTGCCGGAAAATTTATTATGTGCTATTGTAGTAATCTCCACCAGTACGTTTCTTTTTCTTTTCAAACTCGGCCTTCATAATGTGCTTCTTATATGAGAAATCTTTTGTTATTCCGAACTTTATCATATTTATTTTCAAATTTCTGTTATGTCAATTAAAGCAAAAAATCTTTTAAGAGCATTTTCTTTCTATTTTTTTTTTTTGGCGCCATGACAGTTCTCAGGATCCTCGATCCCTGGTATATTTTCATTGCCGAATGATAAACTTGCGTATGAGCGGACAGATGAACGCATAGGTAAACTATCAGATAAACGAACAGATAAACGTAGAGGTAAACGGACAAATGTACAGACAGCCGAGCAGACGTATGGACAAAAAAGCAAAAACATAAGCAATTAAATAACTTCACAGTTGCCAATGAGACAAAGGGTAATTTAAAGCGTTAATGTATTGTTTATACAGGCAATCCAACCGCCCCCATAACTTAGAGAAAGTCGCTAGTTCTGAAGTGGCAAAACAAGGGCATGGATATGAAGCATTTCTCCCTTCACCATGAAGCGTAGACTTACCGAACACATTCAATATTTCTTGCTTCACAAATTTGTGGGTAATCGCAGCCAAAGCGAACATGATTGGGAGTCGCTTTCTAACTGAGACGAAAGTACGTCTAAATTGTTTTGCATTGTCGTGGGTAACACTTTGACTCCGCTTGTGCTTCGATCTTCGATGCAATTCCAGATCGGCAAGCGTTACTATTCTACACAATATATTTTCCTTATCCCTGGAGAAATATCTAAGCATTTCAACTTTTATTAATCTGATTACTACGCACTTGCGAAAGGTGCATAAAGCATAAGAGATCCTTGCAAAGAAGATTGTCCCTCTTCCTCTAATCGCCTAAGACCCGTCCTTAATCGGTCAACCGATTATTAGAACAATTAGCAGAAAACCTGGAATTCATTTCCTGCTCCACAGTTTACGTTAAAGTTTCGACTCGTATTGCTTACCAGTTACGCAGACAGAGTTTGTCTTCACGTAAGGATGATATCCTCCTCTATTTTTATACAACACAATCAAATGGAAAAGTAAACATCAAGGCAAAAATCTAAAGATTAAATAGCGCACGCTTCAAAAAAAAAAAAAAAAAAAAAAAATGTAACGTAAAAATGTAACAAAAATCGAAAAAAATTTTATGGTGGAAAAAAAAACGGAAAAAGAAAAAGAATATCGCGGTTTTCTCTCTTTTAATGGGAATCTTAAGGAGAAAGCATTAGATTTTTAATCGAATACGTGATGCTGGGAATTAAAAGGTTTTAACCATTTTAATTGAAAGGGTCACCAAACGGAAGCCCGAAAGACTCATGCAAAAGTGGTTAAGGAAGCTTGGAACAAAAAAAAAAAAAACAGAAGAAAAATATTTAGTAAAAACAGTTTTTTTCTGAAAATATTTTTAATAGAAGAATAAAAAGAATCTCAACTAATCAATATGCACAGCACACGAACTCATTACACACACATTCAGATGAATTTAACATATGAAAAACTAAATTATGCCAGAATCCACTCAAAGCATTCGTGTACACAGCACTGAGATGAGGATGGAGAGGGAGGGAAAGGTCATTGTTAAATATCACTAAATTATCATTAATTATGAAATAAATCCTTAGTTAAGTGGCATAATAAATACTACCGTTCACTGCATACAATGCGTACGCGAACTCCCTGAACACAGCTCTCCCTCGTGCTTCAGAAAAATCAAAGCTTAGTCTTAAGCAAATATGTCAAAATGTAAACAATACACGGATTACGAAGAAAGTCTCTTGCTATTTGATGTATAATTCTATTCAAACAATTGCGGCAACAACACAAAAAACATAAAAAAAGCAAAAAGGAAAAGAAAAGGAAAAAAAGTTTGAAAAAATCCTTAAAAAATTTTTCATTTTTCATATCATTTATCATTATCCTGCTTTAATAAGCTTCGTGTATATTTACAAACAAACCCAAGAGTAATGGTACAGTACTTGACAACAACAACAACAACAACAACAACAACGCCAACCAGCCCTGGTTACTCTCTATTAGCGATTTAGAACGTTTTAATGAGAACACGTCCTCCCATTGAAATACTTGATGATGCCGCACACTCTCGTACGCACTCGCGTATAAACAACTTGTAATTGTGGTAATACCACCTTGTGGAGATTTTATAAATGGACATTTGTTCACCAATTCCTGCTGCACTTACTTCAACGGCAAAAATAAAACCAAGCGGTTGTATCCGGTTCAAGAACATTGTAATTCCTAGTCATTGTTATTCTCTTCAACGCTAAAAAAAAAAAAAATAAAAATCATAATAATATCATAATAATGGAAATTAAAACCTTTCTCTCTCTCTCCCTCTCTCTCTCTCTCTGTGTGTTCTTCATGCGGCCCCGAGTAAATATAAAAAATAAAAACAAAAGTAAAAACAAAAAAAAAAAAAGAAAAACAGAAACAAAACAACAGCAACAACAACATGAAAATGAATTTAATTTTAATACCCAACCATTATCATTGAACCAATACTAAAAGGATTTGGTTTAGGAAAAATGACGTTAAGCTTTCCCATAAAGAATTTTTTCCATTTTTTACATTTCTTGAAAGCTTTTGTCTTCGCGGTTTTTTGTTTCCTGTTTTTTTTTTTGATTTTTTTTTTTTTGGTAGATTATTAATTCTTTGAAAAAATGTTTCTCATTTTGGCTATTATTGCCTCTCATCTTGCTTGCATTGTCACGTTCATTACTTGTTTTTTTTTTTTGGGGTCATGATGGCAAAGAAAAAAAACCTTCTTTTTATTAGAAATTTAAACCTACTTAACAAGAGAATTAAAAGTGAAAGAACATATTTTATTTTTAAATAGCATTAAACCTGTCCTGCTAGCAAAGTATTAGCATAAATATTTAAGAAACGCTTCCTTTTCAACGTTCAAATTAATAAATAAATAAATAAATTTTTTGAAAGAAAAATCTTCTTTAACTCATGCTTCATGTCTCTTTTCTTCTATCTTGCAGATGTCATGCTGGATCATTGAACATTTAAGTTTTCGAGGTATGCAATGTCCTAACGAAGAGTGTGGGATGATATCGAATATATGGATTCATTACCGCAATGCAAGGGCCAACCCTTAGGGCCAACGCTGCGCCGTTAATTGCCAGCTGGATGATGAGATGGCATAAATGACATAAAGCCAAAGCTTTAGCTCTTCCGATTGGACATTTCAAGAATTAGGTTACCTTTAAGACAACTTTTTCCCTAAGAAAAATACCCAGCCTGGAACTTATTTACATAGACAGTGTTGTGTATGAAATGGTATCACAAGTAAACCATGATGCGTTAGATTTTTGAACTCTTGCCGTTTACAAACAGCATTTTGCCCGTATGCCTGGGCCAGTTTGGAAAACTGGCTGCATTGAATCAGTATCCGAAGTAATCTTTTTAAAGTGGCAATGACAACAATTTCCTCAACCTTCAGAATACAGACTGGTGCCTAGCGTGTATATTCCAGCCAATGCCTGCTAATTATCGTTCAACGAAGAACTGTTTAATTCATCAAATATGTGAAGTGTAGCAGCACCAAATTTTTCTAAAGACATTCTCTCCCGCTTTTTATTCATTACAAGTTCGTATTTACAACTACCTTGCTTTCGTATTAGCAGGGAAACTGCCATTGAATATTTTGCGTATCGAGTTATACTGTGAAAAGTTTGCATACACTTTCACTTTGACCGACTACACAACTAAGTACACTCCCTTCTTCCGCGTACAGGCCAGAAGCACTTTAAACACACCACTCAATAAATTCGTAGCATTACTAAAACAATTGCAACTTGCAAAGTAATCGTCGGAAGTGTAGAGACAATTCGTTTGAAGCCCAGTATCTCATTAACAAAAACCGAATCGCTTATCCATCAACCTCTCAAGAGCTTTCTTACTATACGACTTAGAGAATGTCTGCGATAATATATTCGAATGTTCAAGCATTCAGCCTATACTTCCTTTCAAAGCAATGAAGTGCAATAGTTTATCACATTTACTGTTGTACCGATTACGCAAGACAGCATTTGACATGACACAAAAAAACTTATAGCATGCTGCAGTCACATACCTTACGGCGCCTCTGATAAATATTAGCGAGATAGATGGGCTAACAGAGTCACCCGATTATATAAATATGAGGGCCTTTAATTTCTTCTGATTCTGATGTTGGTTATGCGGAGTATATATAGCTTGGAAAGAGAGAGCAAGAAACCACTGACTTTCACAACAGTAGCTGGCGCCATTAAAAGCTTGCACATAGCTAGTGACATGCCCGACAACACACTTCAACCTTGTCAACGTAACTGGACTCCTTGGAAGTACATCTGTCTGAGAAATATCACACTGCAGCGCATTCAACTTGAATTAGAAACCGAATGGCTCGCCCGTCGGGCTGGGAGAGGATAAATTCCAAGTCACCTGACATAACATTTTTTACAAAAAGTCACTGCAAATTCTCAATAACAACAACAATTAAGGTAAGTATTGTTTGAAATTTTTTAGAGCAACCGACGACGGTAAACTAGGAGATGTGAATAGGTTGCATAAAAAAAAACGAATGAAAGAAGTAGCGACAAGGGAGTTGGACTTCAATATATATCCTCATTGGTGCAAGAATTTTCAAGGAAATATTTACAACTACTACTCGTTATCATACGAAGATATTGAATGTAATTTAAAGGGAATTAAGCAACGTTCAGATTTTTTTTTTTACCTTTTACGTTGGGACTACTTACATGTCGCTGTCCAACTTTTTAGGCCGCCATGTGCATTTTCGCGCCCGTGAAATTGATAACAAATCCGTTGCACTATCAACTTAAAGCAATCGCTGTGCATTTATTAGCTTAATCACGGCCAGCAGCAGAAGAATTTAACAGTTGTACGAAATGAAACGATTTGATAAATTGGAATACGAAACTCCAAAGCGAAAAACTTCTCATAAAGGTCCACGTAGGTCGATCAGGCGCGATCGTCTTTCAGAAAAAAGACGATCGCGCACAAATCGCTGTCGGCAGCACCGAACCCGAGTTTTGACACCTTTGACAGGTTAAATCACGATGAACTCCTACCTGTTGAGGGACAGCGTTACCCCCGCGAGCATGAAATTGTAAATTATTTTCACCAATTTACTTACACAAGACTGCTAAATGGATTGCAACATATATTTTATACCGAAAAGCAACTTTCGCAATATTCTCACTTTTTTTAGAAAAACTCCACACAACAAATTTTTACCAAATCAACTTTAAATTCTCCCTGATATTTTCTACTAACACTGTGTGACGAATATGGATATCGCGATCAGTCCATCTGTCCTTATCGGATTTCCTCATCAAATTTTATCGTTATGAATGCGCATTTGCCGTAATAATGCATTTTAAAAAACATTGTTTCAAGTTGTTTTTCATTATAAACAATCTTCATATCACACCATACTCTGTTTTTGTCAAACACACAAACATATCACTAAAGAGGTTGATACAGGTAAGTGATTAGAATGAAATACAATTTTAGTAATAAATGTTTTAAATATTTTTGAGAAATATCTCTCAAGAATCTAGCTCAAGAAGTGTAACTTTGGTCGCAAAATCGATTTGTGAGCCACATACTTACACAGCGATATTTCGGTTCGTGAAGAAACCTTTTGAAAAAAATTCCTAGACGCGTAGATAATCCTCTAAAACAAGTAGAAATTCTAGAAACAAAATTTGGTAGATAATATGACCGCCTAGAAAAGAAACATTATTTAATCCTTTATATTTTTTTTCTCAATATCTTTTTGGAGGAAACGTCGCATCGTAGCTACATTGCGGTTTACAAAAATTTTACAATGGCTTGGTGTATGGTCATTATTTTTTCGCCTAAAAGAGTCTTAATATATTTTCAAAAAGTGGTATTGGAAGACGTGTGTCAGTAGTGCAAACAAGGAACGATTTCTTATTATTATTAATATTATTATTATTATTATTATTATTATTATAATATTATTAATATAATTAACTTGGACACAGAAATAAATTCTAAGACTAAAGTCTTCAAGCACTAGCATCGACTTCTGCCGCACTTGAGATTTTAACTCACGACCTTTGAGCTTTTAGTCGAGCCCTTTAGCCTACTCGGTCACCCAGCTCTTCGTATGACAAACAGTTGCAGAATGTATAGAAATAAAGCGTGTCAGTTGCAGAATGTACAGAAGTAAAAATTCAGATTAAAAAACGAATATTAGGCTTAGGTTAGCGGTCTTCATGCATACAAAAGATATTTAAAAAAAACTTTTCAATAAATTTAAAGAAAGTTTTCTTCGACGATATTCTTTTTTTGGCGTATTTTGACTTTATACCCTGCGGGATGTTAAAATGAAACGTTGTAAATAGGAAAGAATACTTATGTGTCTGCGAACGTATGTTTACCTAACGGTTATATAAAGAAAAATTTCACGTTGTATATAAGAGAGCAGTGAAAAAAATCAATAATTTCATTAAAGTTTTTCCCATTTTTCTGAATTTTTACAAATGCTGTGTGCGTGTGTGTGTAATGAAGAAATATATAAAAAAAATTTATATAATCATTATATACATTCACCGGTGGGTGGTGAGAAAATTTTTACTTTTTCGTTGATACTGTGACGTAATCATCGACATCAAACTTTACCAGCAAAGAAGAAGAGGTACTTTTTGTGTCACCAAAAGATAGAAACGGCATCTCGGTAACATTATCGGTATCATCACGAGCACAGCAATAGATATATCAAAGTATAGTTTTGCTTGTTTTATCGGTAACTGTTGTGTAAGAGTTTCAGGTACTTTTGGTAATATATTTTTATTTTTTACTTTTTTTGGTTTACAGTTTACTGTGTCGCTGCGTTGGTCCTATCATCCCCGTAATTATTATTTTTTTTATTATTATTATTACGTATTCGCATCACCATTATTGTCGTTCGTATTACATCGTTATGACAGTGAGAATAGGACATTCACGAAGTTTTTTCTCTTTTTCTTGATTTTTCACCAACAATAACAACAACAACAACAACAAGAATAACAAGCGTAAACACCTATCTACACCTAAGTAGTCAAACACGCACACACCGCACAATGCATTAAGTATATAATGCAGAGCTGTAAACTAAACTCAATTGCAATAAGTGATGAGACATAACGCAACCAAGCACCCAACTCATAATGCTCGGCATTCACTTGCTTTACTTTACCTTATTTCCGGTAAAAAATGTCAAGTTGATGTTTCCGATGCTGTTAAAGTTTAAGCACATCTCTGCGCCATTGTCTGCTACGAAGAATACAAATTTGATGACAATGTGTTGCTGATGATGATGATTATGATGATTCTGTTACAAACTGTAACTGTAACTTTAACTGTAACTGAGCCAAACCTTGTCTTGTGCATGTGGGGTTAATTGAAAAAAAAAAGAAGAAGCAAAACCACAAATAAATAAAAAGAATACGTTTTTTTTTTGAAGCTGAACTGTTAACCGATTAGAGATAAAGATTACTTACAGAAGATAGCATTTTAAGGTTTTTCTCTTTTCACTCTGCTTCGGTGCAGATTAAACGAAACAATAATATTTTGTAATATTTTGGGAGAGAATTATATTTTTAAGTGGTAATGGTATCTTTTCTTTACCGCCTGTCTTGTCAGCATAAATTTCAGGAAATGCTTCTCTTATCAATATTTGTTCTTTTTTTTATTTGGGCTTCACTTTCGGGTTTCGTTATATAAAACACTGAGAGGCAAAGCTTCAAAATGCTGCAACTCGTTAAGGAAACGAAGGAAAAAAAATCGTAGATAAGCCACTGAACTTGTTTTGTCAAAATTGCTTTGTTCATCATTTGTGCGAACATATCACTTTGTCCGAAAATATGGTTTACATTAAAACTTTTATTCTTTTATATATTTTATTTATTTATTTCCTTGACAGTTATAAAAGTCTGAGTATAAAAGCAGCAAAAACATTGCATTTTTTAAAGAAAAACCCTTCAAAACACTACCGTGGCAGATAACCCACCGTTAAATATCATACACCACTTTGTTCAACGACATTTTATAATAAGGTCTTATAAGGCAAATTATGGAAAAAGTGATTCGACCCGAACCATTTTGAATAGCGCTCACTGTTGAGCCAAGACACATCTGTGCGCCAAATGTCGTCAAAATATTATAAATATTGCGGTGCGTAGGTTGAACAGAAGAAAAAATAGACGGACTGACGGATGATCGGCGAAATAGGTATTACTGAATCGAACGATGCAATCAAACGCGGATCTATCTGAAGTGCTTCTGCATGTTGTATAAATTCGCACAAAGTCAATATACGCCTCTCAAGTGACATAGAGAATAAAAACGATGGACGATTCAATTTCTTTAAGATGCTGTGATATGGGTTGGAAACTTTTCTCTCCAGAAAATTGAACGATGTGATTCCACGAACTCTTACCATGAAACAGTGTTCCAGTCGGTTGTCAGCAGCAAGAACAAATTCGCCACTTTGGAAGAATGGTGATGCTGTCACTTGCATTTCCCTAAAACATGAACGCTTTAGGTCACGGATACAAATCATTTTACAAGAATAAGTTGCATATCATTAGCATTCGTTAGTGTGCAACACTTGAATCGCTTACACGATTGCAGTAAAATTTTCTTTATTTTTATTTTGTACTTAGTATCAGAGGTATGCAGACGTGCATGTTACGTAACTTGCTGGCAACGAACGCCCATCATCGCACATAGACGACCGTCTTTCTATACTTCGATTCATCTAATTATTCGTTCGCTTGTCAACATGTTCGTCTTTTTGTCCGTCCATCTATGTCCGCTAATTGTCTACCTGACTGTCCCCTAATTGTCTACCTAACTAGCCTTTTAACTGCTTTCCTCGCGGTTCAGTTAATGATCAGTCCTTTATTTAGGTCAGTCCATCTATTATAAATTTCGTTGTTTTTTAAGGAATCCATACATCCTGCACCTTCGGAGAAACACTCAAGTGGAGTGGAGAGTATAATAAGTAAGTATAGTAAGTCATATTCTGGATCCAGCGTTCAAAAGAGGTGTCTATAAAATGTCGCCTATTTTGTTCCTTAAGCCTTCTTGGGGAGAGACTCTCTCTCGCAACAGGTTTTCGTCGAAAATTTTGAATGAAATGAATTAATTTTTTATCTATTTTTTTATCTAAGAGAAACTTTAACACCTTCAAATGTAATACTTGCAGTAATGCATATTTTGACGAGCGGATGAGAAGTAAAAAGAAAAGTTGTAAAGGTCTTCGAACTATTCTTTATGTTTCTACTTTGTTAGTTCTAAGCATATTTTTGCTTTTAGATGGCAAAGGAAGGGAAGTGCTTCCATCGAGCTCGGCACTAAGCGTATCTATGAGCTAATCATGTTTTTTGCTGTAGATAGTTTTTGGACTAAGGCTTAATCGAAAACTGGTTTAACTACCAAATTTCAGTTTTTGAACGTACAGGAGCGTAGGAACATGAGGAAAGGAATTTGAGAAATAAAATTATTTTAGCGCGTTTTGATGTAAAGCAGATATCAATGTAGAATTGCTTGTGAGGCCCTTGCGAATCTTCCGTACAAGGTTTACTTAAAAAGGCCTATCGACTCGTTTTACTAAAAAAAGTCTTTATTTTTACTTATATAAAACTGGAAGAATTGATCGCTTCCGAAGAGTCCTTAATACAAAGTCAACGAAGCAAACGGGATCTTATAACTAAAATTGTGTGACGTGACCCTGAAGGAAGCCACACGCATATTCATACGCTCGCACAAAGCGAACGTCGTTTTCTTATGCCTTTCCCACGTGTTTTAATCAAAGGAATAATTTACCAATTGGGGAATAATGGTTTCAATTATCATAAGTTCGTCCACATCATATTCTCCTCAAAGTCAAACTCAATTGATTTAAAAAAGCGCTTAAATGCAACAAATAGTCTATTGATTACTACCTCACACTACTTAGCGTACACCTAAATTTGTAGAGATGTACGTAACTACCACAAGGACATAAGGTAGGCCCATCTTTTTTATATCGATCGAAAACGTTGGAATCATATCCGTCTATCCGTTTGATGTCTAATGTTTGATGGTTCCTGTGCTCAATCTATAAGTCAACATTCCTTCGACCCAAGGATGAATAACACTGAAAATGAAAATCATCGAACGCACCATTTGGAAAAAAGATTTCAGTTTTCAAAATTCTTCGACAAAAACCGATCAGTATTAGCATTTCGGGATTTTAGGTTGATGGTGTAAGGTTTTAATCGGTTGAAGCGGTTCTTTGAACTTCCCACGGACACTAAATGACGACTTCGTTGTAATTTTCAGTACTTCATGATGAAAATGGGTTCACAATTGCAATTTGACATACAAATCAATCTTAACGAATTTGAACCACGCACGTCCGTTTTTTCGGCCCCATCCCAATTAAAGGGGTTTCATAAAAAATAAGCCTTCGTACGTGTAAAAAGTAAAATTTTTCATATTTTATAATGAAAATCAGTCCAATAATAGTGTGACATAAAAAGTAGAAGATGAGTGGGCCAAATTTGAACCACCTTGATGTATTCCTTGAATCCCATTATACATAATTCATGTTTTCATGAATGATAAGTCGGCCCATAAGAGCAATTTAGTGTAAAAATTCACCGGAGGAAGCTTGGATCACAAGAGATCTAGTTCTTAGACCCCGTTCTCATTCTTATAATGCGACAAACTCCCATATCCACTTAATAGTATGGGAAATGCATTCAACATTTTCTTAATTACAAAAAATGTTCGCAATAATCGCAAAAATAAATACTACGTAAAACATTAATAAAAATATTACTAACGAAAAAAAAAAATGTAAAAAAAAAGCCCAAGTACTTCGATTTCTAATTATCGTGGCAAGTGTTAAAGATTTCTCAAAATCGCTTTATCAGATGTATGTGTATCGCTTTAGCTAATTAATGACAAACACGAGCACACAATAGGTAAGCAAATAAAATGTTATTAACGGGAAAGCGACTTTCAAGTTACATATTAGAACGCTATGTAGATAATGAAGGAGAGAGTGATTAAAAAAAAAAAAAAAAAAATATGATAAAATATATAAAATCTTATCGCGCTAAACCAGTAAAGCAAATAAGTCGAGGAAAACTAAAGTGGATCAAAGTCGGTAATACTTGATATTAAAGGTAAATATAATTGGCAGCGATAAAAAGGAAACGAACTTGTGTCCACGCAACCGTTCACTTACACACCTTTAATATACTTTATCTGTTCAAAGTAATAGAATAGAAGAATAATAAGTTAAAGAGGATTTTCCATCAAAATTTTATTTAAAAATTTCAAAAACATTTTCTTCTTTGAATATTTCAAATTTTATGAAATTGAATGACTTTGGCAAACAAACGGCTAAGTGGATAAGTTTCAAATGACCAAAACATGCTGTTGACCGCTGTGAACGTTAGCTTAACCACTGATTAAATTGACACAGTGGCGGACGGTGTTTGATTAAACTGAAAGGGAAATCAAAGTATTTTTGAATTGCTTTCATATACAGGGGTACTGAGTGCTGAGTTATACGAAATTTTTTCTTATTTTTCTTTAAACAAAAATGTCATACAGACTCACATAGTTCCAAAAAAAATGTGTACCGTGTTGTGTCGAAACCGTATTATGATATACCCCGAAATAATGTCAATCAATGCAATGCGTAGCGTGTTATATCGAAACCGTGTTATAATATAATCGAAAATCGAAAATAATCGAAATAATGTAAATCAATGCAATGTGTGCCGAAACGCTTTATTAATTTATTTAGGTGTTCGCACAAATACGGAGTAAAGATCGAACACCTTTTTTTCGGAAAAATTCTGCACCAATCTCGAAATATGTCGAAAATCGACTTAAAACTTGATTTCAGCGACATAGGCAGTGACTAATCGACGAAAAATTCTGGAGCTTGAAGTCTTATTAGCAAAATTCCGCAAATCAGTCGGCATACTGTCACCCTACGGCACTACACCACGTGAGGCCCAAATGTATATTAAGTTTGTGCGGATGTATGCAACCCTGAATCCACATTGTATTATACCTGAACTTGCCTAAGCTTGTCTGTCCGTCTGTCCATTTTATTTTGCTGTGTTTTTCCTTTCGCGGGAAGCTTTGTCGCCTTTTTTGGGTTTGTCTCGTTTTTTGGAGACAAGGCTCTCATTCTGCAAAGATATAAAAATAGAAGACACGAACGTTAACTTCCAAATACCATTTGAAATCACATTTTAATAAATGAGGTTATGACTTCGATAGTTACATTTGCCATCGTCTCAATTTTTTGCTTTCATAATTCCCTTCGCCTATTCATATCAAAGGTAAGTTGCTAGAGGAAAGCATGGAACATGACCGCGGATCTGCAAGGATTTTGTAATTTCTAGAAGGCTGACTCCGGCTTTTGGGTTGGAAATAACGCTGTTATCAAAATGGATGTATTTCGCATATCTCTAGCTACAATCTATATGCTCCTTCTCGTAAGGCATCTAAAGTGAAAGAAGAAAAAATTTTAAGCCGCTACTGTCCTCCCTCGTTTTTTTTTGTCTCGTGCTCTTTTTTTTTTTTTAAATATATATATGGTTTTAAAAGAGTTTATACAGCACTTGAATGTTTCAAAAATTAATTAAAAAACTCGCTGAGACACAGAGAACATCAACGTAACGTATAAACAGCAAAAGTGCATTATTTTAATGAAAGGGAAAACTAATCAGACAAACGAATGCTTATAGAGTATGTTTGCATAACCTTAACACAGTTGTAAAAGTATTAGCAAATAAGCGATGAACTTTTTTATTTACACACACACACACAGTCGAATAAACATAAACTCATACAATTTCATAAATTTTGAAAATATTTTACGAATTTTTTGGTTAAGCAAACTTTGCAAGCCTTTGCCACCAAAAGCAATGGAAAATTAGAAATAAATTTGTAATGAATTATGTTAACTATAAGAAAAGCAAAACAAGACAAGTTTTTCTTATCGCTTTTT
>KK502639.1:150379-229210 GCA_000688735.1 Glossina austeni
TTAATTTCGTTATTGTTTTCATACCTAACGGCATTTTTCTTTGACTCTTCTCAGTCTCAAGTATAGATATGTTAATATGCGTGTGTTAATGACATATTTCGAACATTGTGGCGGTAGCAGCTGCTGTCACTGCTACGTTGTGTCAATGACAACATATATATATATATATATATATATATATATATACATACATATATATACATATAGTATAACCGTGAGCTAGTGCCGATAATAACAATGATCGTTCTCTTTATAGGAAAGACTCTCAAGGAAAGAAAAAAATAAACATTAATTACATGAATGTAAGAAAAAACAAGAAGAAGAAGAAAAAATTTCATAACCTTACAATAACAATAATAACAATTGCTTGCTAACTCTACCTGTAGCGGACGAAAGGGAATAAAAGTTTTTTTTGTTTTAAGCAAAAAGAAATTCTATTAAGATCTTTACTGTATTCACAAAACCCGAAGAGCATACCGTAATTTACGACTTTGCCAGTCATTAGTTACAGTTATAAGCAAACAAACCCTCCTACCTATACACCTTCACCTAAGCTGCATTAATAAGCCATGTTTATGACTTTGTTTTGACTTACGAATTAGTCACACACATCCTTCGTTTACCGCGTAGTTTCTGTTTTTTGTCGCTGCATTCATTGCATTCATATTTATATTTACTTTCTTATCTAAAGTTTAGTTACGTTCGTATGACTATTGGCTAATAATGCATTTGAAAGAAGCCCGTATCCAGTTAAGCGTTCATTTCTTTGTAATTAAATAACAAGAACAACAAAGCAAAAAGAAGAAGAGGAAGAATAATAAGAAGAAAAATAATATTTGTTGCAAATAATTCAAAATGTGTTAACGTGTGTGCCTAATATCCATATCCGCGTGTGTTAACTACTGTAAAAAATTACTGTAAATCAATACGTATCCATGTGAAAATTCGCTCGCTTATAGTTTTTCGTTGTTTTATCGAAATGTTGACTTAAACGTTTTCAACGTTTCCTACAAGTAAGGCGAAGTCGTTGTTAATAATTTAATAATAAAAAAAAAAAAAAATTGTAAAGAAAATCATCAACTGACCGGTGACAGCACCACCACTCCACCACCAGCACCATCACCATCACCAACACCATCGGCACCAAGCAACGTTAGCATGGATTTTCAAAGTGCTATGGAAACATTTGCCGAAGCTTGGGTAGCAGCAAATGCGGGACAACAGGTAGGCCTTCACATATGTATATAAATAAAAGATTTCCCGGACGTTTTCAATTAACTGTTTTTCTTTTTGTCTTGACAAATACTCAAAAATTTACATTTAATTGTTACGTTGAAATAAGAAGAAAAAATATTTGAAAATATTTAACAACAATTTTGACAAAAACAAAGAAAAACATTTCCTTTTTCCAGAAAGGGGTAGAAAGTAGAGAGTTATAAATTTTAAATGTTTCCATTATTTGCTTTCGCATTCAAGGCCAATACGCAATAGGCAGAGGACTTTAGCCTCTCTACCTGTAAACAGGAGACGTCTGCTTTCCAAGCGTGGTTTTCAAAGGTTTTCTTTTGATCTTCTCTTTCCCACTCTCTTTGCGCTTTGCATACAAACTGTGCAGTAGTACATATTCTAATATTTATAGAGCAAACCCCAGCAATTATTAGAATCCAATTGAATCCCTGTAATCCTCTTTTGAAATAAACTACACTTAGTTTTCAATGCAAGTGAAATGTGGTATAAAATGCAAAGCCTTTCCAAGATCTGTCTTCCCAGCGGAATATTATGTGCTTGATTGGTCCATGCATGTGTTCCACCAACAGCGATCATTCGCTCTTTAGCTAAAGTAAAAGATTTGAAAATATTTGTAATATTTTTCCAACGTGTTTACGCTGATGAAATAAATTCAGCCTAAGCAAGGTGAGCCATCGGCCTACTATTTGGAAAAGGCACTTAGTTATTAAGCTAATTGAGTTGTTTTAAGAAAGAAATATTTTCGGTATTAGTATTACGTACTCTAGATGATTTCAGGATGTCCATAGGGCTAGATCTTCCGTATGCGTTCCTTCTAGTAAAGAGAACGTTTAGGCACTTACAAGCAGTAAGCAAAGCAGTAAGTGCTTTATTGTCGGAACTTGTCTATAATTCTAGATTGGAGAAGAAGACTTCTTAGACGGTCCTTTGGAGTGTTGCAGTTGTGTGGCCAAGGCAATCTTGACTTTGTCAATATTTCTTGGATATAATGAAAGGGCTAAGTGAGGGTTAACAGAAAGCTGATGATAATGTTTTACATTTGCTTCCGCAATTTTCTCTGTAACCTTTCGTTCCAATGCTTCCTACAAAGTCCAACTTTTCCACGATATCGCCTATAATTAGAGGCGCAGAAGCAGCAGACTTGGCCGCTCGGCCAGCTTGCTTATGTCTCAATGAGTGAATCTGATTAGAGTATCTAAAGCGCTTCAGTTTTATCCACGCATGCTGCGATGGTGTTCCTTCATTTGTTAGTGGCGCTCCAGCCCATAGTCACAGGATTCCGGATAGCTTTTAATACGGTCTGCCTTACCAACGAGATCGCATGTGCTTACAGTAAAAACGGAGGATCAAAAACAAGCCTATTATCCGTGCAAAGCTTTCAAGCTGAACCTGGGCTTGTTTTTATTATGGATACCTACACACATCCTTGTTTGTGAATAAAGATAATGATTTTTTTCTAAGCTTTAATATTCACAAATATGCCGTAATGGACGGGTTTTCCGGTGGCAGCGTTTGTTTTTATTTTGTATGTGTATGTGAATGGAAATTTGTAGATGCAAGCAAAGGAATTTCCAATTCCGTTTGGCATTTTTTCTGACCTCTTTGTTTTCTACAAGTTACAGTTTGTTTCTCACTTTATTACTGAGACTTTCTCCAAAAGCGGCTTCAAGTCATTCGTCAAACATTCAATTCGCTGGGTGAGAATCTGTTCCTGAATTTTTTTCTCTCCCTGAAGATTTAAAAGAATTATTTACCAATCGTATAAAGATGAAGATCCAGTCGACTTCAGGGAAAAAAAAATTTCTCTTATTTCTCGTTGCTGATCTATGAATCATTTTAGGCGATTTTTCATTATCGATAAGTTTAAGTTAAAAACAGTTGTTTTTAATTTAAAAAGAAAAAAACGAAAATTAGAAATCTGGATAAATATGAAAACTAATTAGGTTAAGAGTGTGCAACGGTGTTGTCCAACCTATCGTAATGTCAAGTTTAGTCAGAACGAAGCCTAACGAGACCATTATTGACCATAATACCGTCAAAAAGATTTCGCTCACAATGGCGCAATAGTTGTCTCGGTTCACAAGTAGTTGAGTAAAATTTTTCAAGATTTTATCACTTTTCCGGCTCACCTTAAATTGTTCCTTTGCTTGCTTCCAAGATTGCGCAAACATTAAATATGTGAGATGTTAGCCCTTGTCAGAGCGTAGGACATGCCATATGAATTCTTCTTAATCAAGAGCCATAAGTTAGTCTGCCTTGCTACCTGCGGATTGAGCCTTCACGCCGGGTGCTTACGTAAACCTCTTGTTCCAAATCTGTTGTCTATTAAGCACACTTATGGTAGAATCGTGATAAGAAGTGGGGATCCACGTAATATATAGTTAAGCACTCGCGCACAAACATTTTTAAAAAGGGCTCAAAGCCGAACTTGTCGATTACACGAGAAATAAGGACGTCCTTGCGTCGTGTGATTATTTTTACCGAGGGATGGAAGGTTTTTGATTTTCGTTTTCCTTTCTTAGTTGACGATCGGAAAACTTTTCCTATTTAAAAAAATTGAAATTAAAAGAACGACTGGTTTCTTAACGCCCGCCTCAGTCGTTCAACAGATGTTATAACTTTGTTTTCAATTGTTGCCATTTAATTTTTGTTGTGTTTTTAAAGCTTGACGATGCCGCCGGCTTTTTGCTTTAAATTAAACGGGTTTTTACGGCTTAATGAAAAATTATTAAATATTTAAAACGAATGCACTAAACATTATTAAATAAAAAAAAGAAGCATCAAGCCTCAAAAGTAAAATTCTTAACAAAGTGAAGATTAAGTTAATGCTCAGTTAATTGATGCTCATTTTATCATTTAATTCAGGTGAAATAATAACAGTACTAGCACCAGGTGCTACACGTCAAGAATTATAAAAGCAAACTAATTATAATCCGGTATATATATGTATATGTATGTATATGTACACATATATATGCGCCTATATATATATATGTATATATACGCCTATATATATATATATATGTGTGCGCCTATATATATATATATATGTGTGTGTGTGTGTGTGTGTGTGTATATGTGAAGGCATTTAATTGAATTGAAGCTCTTTGTAGAATAAAAATAGTAAAAATTCCGCTAAAGCAGATCATTAAGTTGTTGCTTTTGTACAATTTGAAATATTTCGCAGATCGACCCTGTACTTCGCATGATCAGGTAGATCTCTTCTTAGCATTTATAACAGTTTAAAAGGGAGGTAAACTCTAATAAAAAACTCTAACTGCAAGTAAGGAAGAATTAATAGGTTTAAGGTCAAATCAGATAACAACTTATGAAGGAATATTAAGTGATGTAGCGAACGGTTTTAGTTTTCTAAAACATTTCTAAAAAGGTTCCTTAGGATTTAAAGCGTAAGCTATTACAGACTTTTTCATGTGGTATTAATGAATAATAAAGGAAAATATTTTTAGTAGTAGTTTTTTTTCTACATCGAATCGTTTTGGCATTTAATCTTCGATAGCCGCTCTAACAACTCCCATCACTTTTCCAAGTAGCTTTTCAAAATTGGGGACCTGCCGCTAACCGATTGCAATCATTTTGCAATCGATTAGTTTTGAATCGAGCTGGAAAATTTTTCTGTCCCATAATCCCTTGCAAAAGTTGAAAGTTATGGTCATTGGAGATATTCGGGCAATGGCCTTTCAGAGAGTCTTGATCGAAAAACCATTGAATAAATGAATCAAAAAGTGTACCGTGTACTTTTCGTTATTAAAACACTCAAGGCCACGAAAATTTCCTATATTCACTTTTGAAAATGAACGAGTTGTAGCAACCAAGTCCACAGTGACTTTCAGAGCTCAGAGCATATGTCTATCCGAAGCCTGCCTTAAACATTGTCAGCGTTTATCTACAAATCAATCGTTCCTTTTAGACAAAGAAACTTGTGAGACCAAAACGTTGTTGTTATGGTTGTTACTATAGTTTATTTAGACCAAAGAAATAAATTCCAGGACAAAATGCGGGTTAAGCACTAGCAACTAAGACTGTCGGCTCTTTTTTTTTTGGTTGGTCCAGTCTTTTTTATAAAGTTAAATATTTTATTGACATTATGTTCTCCAGATCCAGATATGCTTACAGGTTTCGAATACGCTTCTTCGAATGTTGTTTTGAGTTTTTTTGCTTTTGCGAGCGAGGTCTGTGGATTAAGGAATAGCTCCAGCTTCGCTTGTGAAAGATGAAGTCCTTTAGCGTGAGATACAATTGATTAACCAGTACTTGCTCTTAGACAAAAGAAAGTTTTTTATGCAACACATGATAAAAATATTTCTTGTGGCCAACAAAGAGGTATAAATGATCGACTCTCATGGCTTTCCGTCTAACAAAACACCTGAGGGATCTAATTTACTAGCCTGAAGGCCTTCAAAGATTTGCCTTAACAGAATACAGAAATTTCCTAATTTTTTTTTGTATGTATAAACGTGCATTAAAGCTATGTGAGATTTTTAGATAAATATCGTCCAGATTACACCTTTCTCTTGTTTATATGAAATTGTTTTAATTTTTCTGCTTATGAGTTTTTTTTTTCTTTACCCCACTTGCGCGTTGTTAAACTAAAATTATATATAAGTTTTTACTGGCTTTAAGAATATTCAAATCGACCCAATAGGCACACTAGAGGGGTGACTAACCGACTTTTGTGTAGCTTTTGGTTTTCAGAAGCCACTGAGACATGCAAAAGGGTAGTAAACGCTTAGCCTAGGTGTGAGAGCGAATGAAGAAAAGTGTTATTAATACTTAACAAAGAGATATTCACGGTCCTAATTTTTCCTTTTCTTAATGAGATCAATCAGTTAGAGGATGCTTCTCATACGTGTAGTACAGTCATGGTCAGAGAGAAGTGAGGACAGAGAAAAAGACTAGGGAATGGTCCCGTGGCCTGGTAAATGTGCGTTCAATCGGTAACTGTTGTGCCGTCTTTACCGACGGCGGTCCTACCGCATTGATAGTCACAACTCTTATCTATTCAGCTATCCGGTAGCGGAGATAAGACTTACTTTCATTACAAGCGAATTAACTAATTCAATATGCTTCTGAAAAGTAAATAGAACGACGAGGTAACACGGTTTTTAAAGAAAATCTCATTTGCGAACTTTTGCTTTTTTACAAAGTAAACTGAATTGTTTCCTACGGTACTCGGTTATGATTAAACTTTCAATTGGAATGTTGACATTTCTTTAGTTATTATCAACGTCTACTTAAGATTTATCTTTGAGTTAAAGTGAAGTTATCAGGTATTTTGTGAAGAGAATCTACCCACAAAAAAAAAAAATTTTTTTTTTTTTAAATTAAGGACTATTCTGGGACGTAATCGATTAAAAAAAAAAAACAAAACTCAATAACTCGTAATCTCTACTACATATGGATACTTAAGAGTGATTTTTCAAGCGCTCCTATCGACCGTGTGCTTAAGAAAATCTCCTCAGCGAGATTGTTGAATACAATAGTTCTTATGGTAAAAACCCTTTTGAGTGATAAACGATTAACATTAACTTTTCGATTAAAATATTTCGTTGATCATTACTTATGCATTTTGCGCTTAACGTTTTAAGTTAAATGCTATTGTTTTTTATTAGATAAGAACATTATTAACTGAAATGGCTTTCACGTTTTAATCAATTAGAGTATTAATCTGTTTATACAGCATTTTAATTTCCGCTAATTACTTGATTACAATTAAATTCTAAAGTAAACTCTCGTACGTCAGATGTGTTGGGGAGAATATCTCCTAAAACATTATCAATTGCGGGGCTTAATTACGAGCATGGTGACGAGCTCTTTTGAGTCGCGATCATTTAAAATGAATTTTTGTAAACATTTAAAAGTTAAAAACTATTTTAATAAAAACTCCTCCAATGCTTAGATGACTTAGGGCTAAAGAAATTGTAACTAAAAAGATGAGTGAAGCAGGAACCAATAAACAGAAAGTTGCTCTAAACTAAGATGTGACTAAAAGGGCGAATGAACGAGGATTTCTCTTTGATAATTTCCGGCTGATTTGCATTACAACAGATATTACTTTAAAGGCGTCGCGATCGAATTTGTTCTATGAAATTTTGTAAACGACAATCCGCACTCGCTGCTCATAGTGCATGTTAACTATTGCATTAAAGTCGTTTCCCAAGTGCTTAAGATATAACTTAGATCGGCTTCAAAGTATTATTGAACGGTTCTTCGTCAAACTTAGAGACCTTCTTAAAATTCTTCTTTCCGCGTTCTCTAAAATTCAGGTTGCTTATCCATCTCTACAAAATCATTCAAACTCGATTCCCAACCCTTTGAATTGGACGACTGTAACTGTCTCCTGTACTTCGAATCAAATATTTTTTTTTTTCAGAAGATGTTCATGTGTTTTCCATACACAAATTCTATGTCCATATGTACATGCTTAGTAACGGACCTACAATGTCCAGCGTTTTTGATTAACTTTGCTTTAGGTTTCTTTTTCAAAATGTGCTACAAGACGAGTTCCTTTCTAGAAAGGTCAAGAAAGGAGGGAGAAAAATTGCGTTAAAGATAAAATATATAGATAATCTCTGAAATGTAACGTTTGCATCTGCCGAAGAAACTTAATCAGAGAAAATCCGGTGGCGATAAGTTGCTTAAGTTGTTAAGTAGTTTGGAAGACAATTCTACATCACTTCCTCTGCACAAGGCTAGAACGATCTAAGGTTCACGCATACACATATATATATATATATATATATGTTACGCATATATATATATATATATATATGTGTAACATATATATATGTATATATATATATATGTGTAACACCTGCATAGCTCACACCATGAAAGGCCGTATCCAGGGTGAAGCAACCGTCTCTCCTACGCCTACTTTCCGTAAGCTACTCGCGGCTCTTTGTGCATGCGATCTATGAAGCTGAGCATCCGTCTCCCTTGGGCCCCATAGTTCGGATTGTAATGCTTTTGGGTTGTCGCCATTACGCCATTTCTAGTCGTAGTCTGTCTCTCTTGTATTTTTAGCTTCACGTTACGTTTTGGATTTTGAGTATACATGAAGAAGCAAAGCTACTGCTTCTCCAGACACTTCTCTAACTCGCAGACCTTGGTTAAATCTTGAGCCTCTTTAGTAGCTGTAGTAGTAGACTACTTAAAAAAGAGGTTTTTGTGAAACATTTTCTTAAGTGCAAAAGTTTTGCTCGCTTCCTTTTCCTTCTTACTTGGGCTACGCTCCTGTTTAGCTCTGTCTTTGCAGTACAAATTAAATTAAATTATTTAAAATATTTAAAAGAATCATTATAAGCATTTTTTGGGTGGTTTTGCTTATCATAATCTTAGGCAAACAAACGTGTTCAAATGTTAGTTGGAAGGAAAAGAAAACGAGAAAAAAGAAAATCAAATGTGTGCAGCAATTGTGTGCGTTTCTGTGCTGCAATGTAGGTAATGTTTAGCTATTTTTGAGTAATATTTTGTGTCACACTAATTATATTTGTTCAACACCTTATCATTTCTTGTATCTTTTTGAATGGATTTTTCCCTCCATACGTGATTTCTATGACAAACGTTCGCGCGTTAAACAGCATAGTGGGGTGTGTTTGTAACATAACATAGATATTGATATATGTTGTTAAGTATTATGTGTTTAGATACAGCTATCGATATATCCAAGTAAGGCGGCATTATTGTAAACGCCAAACCCAATTAATATTTATGATATATTGAAAGAAATTAAACGAAGTGATAATTCTTAATTTTTTAACAATTAATGTTTCTTTTTTATAGGCACATATACACATATACGCATACGCGCTGATATATGATGTTGATTCAAGCACGTATAGTATGTGTATTTGGATAAAGATAAGGAAAACAAACTACAATGATGAGATACAAAAGTTTGCTTTACTTTGTATTCGATTTTCAACAGAAAAGCAAAAAACAAAAAAAAAAGAAAAGAAAAGAAAAAGGAAAATATATTAACGATAAATTGCCGAAGATGAGTTGAGCCTTTGGAGCTCGTATTGGGAAGCCATTTATCGCTGTTGCACAAATAGTATTTTAACATAATTTTCAGGCGCTTTTACACCTCGATCTGTTGATAATTTTCCAAGGACACAATTATCCCGGTTTAATGGTTTCTGATTGAAAGATTGTTGTTGACATTGTTTTCGGACTTTCTCAGAAAGACATGTGATATCATTAAGGGGATCAATAATCTTATGGAGCAACGTTTGGTTTATATCACCATCTCCTAAGGTGATCTCCTTTCAACTTAAAAGTTAAGGAAATTTCTCTTCATAATGCAAGTTCAAGTTTATCAGACTGCTTGGCGACTCTCCTATGCCTGGCAAAGAAAATAGTCTCTACTGGTGCCACCGTGCGCTTGCACAAGCTACAAACGCTCTTCTCGCTTTGATTTATTTATTCAATATCGTCGCCATTCAGACCGAGGAATGCTAGTGGACAACTTAGTTGGAAATTTTCTTCGCTCATTTCTTGTCATTCGTTGTGAAGTTTTACTGAAATTCAATTCAATTTCTTCCCGTTTTACTAGAGATAGAAAAACCCACAGGAATAAGTTTTTTAAAGCAGTTTTCTTCTGATAAAATTTCATAGTAAAAGTCTTCCTCGACTTCTATTGAGCTGGCCATTCACTGCGCGAGGTAAAGCGTTGAGCCACAAAAATTATTGAACTTTGAACATCGACCTGAACTGAATGAACAAAACGAATACATGCGTTTTGCTTAGGTTTGCAAATAAATTCATTCCGTTTTTGGATAAAATTCAATTTTATTTAAAATGTACTTTTTACAAAGCTGACTGTGCTCAGTTAATCATCGCTTATCGGGAAGCTTATGGACGACCTCACGATAGAAACTTGCCGGACGCATTTTTGCACTTTGTGAACTTCTGTGAATCCTTCGTCTAACAAGTATGACTGCTTTCGGGGGATCGCCTCGGGAGAATCTGCGGCGTGCGATAAAATCTCCCAGTCTCAGTTGAAAATTATTTTCTTGATTGCTTGAAGATGGACGGACTTAGGCCATTTTCATCGTTTTCAAGACTAAAGTTTTTTGACCGAAATCGCAAAAACCACGGTTTTCTAACGGTTTCGCGCATTGCGTTTTCCCATTGCTTCAGCTGCATTGCTTTCCAGAGTAATTCAGTTAAAAGCAAAGCAAATGCAGTTCCGCAACTGACATCCATCTCTTCAAACCGCAATATGCACTGAACGATGGCTTGTAAATAAGTGAAACTGACACCATTCGAATATGAATATATGGCGTATCTGTACCCGAAATTTCGGAAAAATTGAACGCGCCAGGTAAGTTTTATGGAGCAATAAGTTTCAGTGGAACGAATTCATTTGTACACCTAATGGCTTGAAAGTAAAATATCAATTTTCTCCTTCAGGCCGTTTAATATGCTCTTTCAAGTCACACTTAAGGATATATTCTGGCCTTACGATCGATCACAAGTCATAGAAGAAAACAATGTCAATGTGTTCAGGTCACAGTTGTTTTGCTTTTGTATCCATTTTAGTATTCCGAAGGAATAGTGATAAGAAAACTCTCCAATATCCATTTCATTATAACACGGTGTAGTTAAGTCTCCCGAAGTCTCGAACAGAAAAAAAAATGTCTTGTGACTTGTAATCTTTTTGTGTCTCTCAATGGTATTTATGTCGCTAATAAGCTGTTGGCTTAGCGCACATTTTTGTACATTTTTTTAAACACTTTCCCTACAAACAATAATGAAGAAAATATTGGGCTTAAGATAAATAATTTTTTTTCATTAACATACATATAATTTAATACCGTTAATCCGCCTTTAGATCAGGCGGTGGGTCTTTCATTTATAATTTCCAACACAAGGCAAACAATTATTTTATTTTCATTACGTTGCTTAAGTCTATGACAAATATTGTATTAGAGTGCATATATGTATGTAAGTGGCTTTAAATGCACAGTCACAGTTGGGTTTATGCCGCTACTTTCCCGCTCAGTGCCGTTCAACTTGGCCTTAAAGCAACTTTGTAGATAGAGAAAATTCTTTTGAAAAAAAGGAAAAAAAAAGAAAAACATTTACGCAGTCTAAGTCTAAATGTACTCACATAACCGGGCAGTTTTATGGTTTATTTATTTATGATATCTTTTCGCAAATAGATTAAGATATTTATAATCTTGTAAAAGTGAAATGTTTTAACTGCGGCAAAGAGATATCGTTAAAGGTAAAGACAAAAAGATACCGTATGATATGAAAGAGTGTTTGCTTGTGTGTGCATGTGTGTAAACGATAATATAAGATTGTTAAGCTGACTTTTTTTTTTTTATTTTTTATTTTGTTTATTAAAGCAAATATTTTCTTACTTAGACATTGACTCATAAGTAATTCAGAAAAAGTTTTTAGCAGAAAAAAAGATGAAAATCCAAAGGTTTGTCAGCGACAAATATTTACTCAGATAATAGAACATGCGTCAGTTAGCGAGAATCTACGATTATCACATACACACACTCTTAGATCTGATTCCGTATTTCATTAAACTTAGTCCCATAGCGTCCGTTATGCGAAGCCTTTGCCAACTGATCCGGAATGTGTAAAAAACTTTTCTTTTTGTTTTTAAATCTCGTTTATCGCCAGAAAGCACATTGACGGACAGCAGCTAAGATGCAGGACAAACTTTGTCAGAAGTTGTAACACAGAAGTTTAGAGCCAATGGGATTCACTTTAACAGCAAATCAAATGGGAAACATAATCCTTTAATTAGCTCGATGAAGGCTTTGGGAAGGGCTATCTGCTAACATATGTAACGCAGTAATCCAAACATGCTCAAACTCATAGTTGTTGTTTCTTTATTACTGCTTATGAGTCAACAGACATTTCTAATAACCACAATAACCCAATAAATTACGAGCTCTGCGTCAGCTCTTTAAAAAATGACGTTTTTTTTGTATTGGTTTTACGGAAAAATATATTCCGAGCTAAACGTCCTCGCTCTATTCTATAAAAAGAGGCGCGGAATAGGAAATATTGACATATGAAAAAGTCAAGCAAAGTCGTCACTGTTTAAAGGTTGTTGAAGAATTACCGCGGACGCTTTCACGGAAGAGGCAAAGAACGTTTAATTGAATAAACGAGATTTACATGGACTAACGCTTATGATGGATCCTTGTAACTTTGACCATATTACGCATTGATAGACGCTTAGAGAAGAAAGCGTGGACAACCCTAGCAAATGCTTATGAAGACAATCGCCTCACACGGAAGATTGGAATACAAATTTAGAAGAATTTAGTCCGGGATGTGAGCATGCAAATGATGACTGTAGTGGAAGTGAGGACTTGGATATAGATGATGAATTAATTGCATCGGTATTGCTTAATGCGTTCCTTGATTCCTTGGTTTCTAACCTAAAGCAATTTGCAGTCAAGGTCTTCTTAAGTCAAGAGACGAAGATCGTTCACTTAAGCAAACAAAAAAGGACCTCAATTTCCAACAATATATATATAAAGTACGACTAGAAAATCCTTCGGTCTATACTTTGATTAGAATTGAACGAACAGGCCTTGTTGCTTAGAGCGATTTCTTGCAGCCGTATTCTTCGCAATATTAGCGAAATTCTTAAGGGATGTTCCACATACGTGTGGGCACGCATGCAGTCTGGGAGGATTATAGATAGGGAAGGAGAGGAAAGATGGAAGTAGTATACATGGAACCATGTAGAACTGTGGGGAAAACTTTTCATGTTAGATTATTCCATAGGTGGAAATGGTGGTTCAAAAATAATGAGCCGCGGTAAGGCGGAAAAAGCTTAGAAAGCATTTTTGTGATTTTAGTCATTTAACTGCATAGCCTTATAATAAAATTGCCATTGAAAAGTTTTTTTGCGCCTATTGCTCGGGAATACCAAATTTGATGTGAAATCACAAAAACTGTGACCGGTCACAATGTCGGAATACGAACTTTACTGAAAGTTCTGATAAAATCGGTGTATTTTCGTTATCTGATGGTATTTTTGTTAGAGAGAGTTGATCTTGTCTCACGTAGAGTACTAGTAGCGCAAAGGACAGATTACCACATGTAAGGAACCTGCATTCGTTTAAGAATGTACCAACGGCAATAAGAGAAATTTTATTTCGTAATTTTTTGAAAAACGGAAAATGATAAAATTATTTATGCAAAACGGGATAAGCTTAGGACTATTGGTTTGTGTGTAAATTAGCGCAAATTGCTTACTCTACGATATTTTACACGATTTGTTTATTATAAATTAATAACGGGTGTTACGAATGCCGATTCATCAGTTTTGCTGTTTTCGTCCAACAGCATAGAGTCATAAAGCATTACTGCGTATGCCTTAATTATGTGCAGACAGCCGTAATGCGATACATTGTTGAACGGGACACAAAAGTAACGAAATAGTGACCGGCAAGTCTGCCGCGTTTATTGTAGTCGATATTCAACGCACCACAACTGAAAAAAAAGTTCTTTTCAAATAACTTATCAATGTTAACCTTTTCTTCTTAGAATGATGCAACTATCACTAACATTTAAGAAAAACTGAAGGTAGTTCGATTTGTCAGTTTATCAATTAGAGCATATTTGACACTAGTTGGAAATTTGTTGTATGCGGATTTTCAAACCAAATAACTTTGTCAAACAAATTTTTCATATTATAATCCATTGAAAAATGATCTTAAAAAGTCAAGTACGGATGCACTGGAAATGTTAAGAAAAAGTTTTGCTTACGAATGAAAGAAGGACAGTCACATGTATGTGTGCCTGGTATAGGGACTTTTAAGATGTTGGGGAAGCAGTTGAAGAACACGAAACACATTCAACCACTAAAGGAAATAAAAGCGAAATTCCAGACTATATAGTCAGTAATCGTCGATTATACTTTCCCGGTTGGTACCCGAGGTGCGTGTTTTTTTTCTTTTTTTAACAAAAATTCCTCTTTTAGTTGAATATTTTTTTAATGTACATAAACAACATTGAGTAACAACTCAATTCTCTATTCGCACGGTAGAGTTTTCAATGAGCTGCTGGTGGTTTCGGACTTAGAATAATAATAACAAGGTTAAAAAATTTAAGAAAATGTACATCCGGCTGGGGTCGAATCTTCTTTGCCCGCTATCACTTACTTTATCATATCCAGATTAATTTTATTCGACCCCACCGTGATAAGGGATTTTAAGAACAAGGAGTAAAAAAGAGAAGGAGCTTCAGTTTACGCTTTGCTGTGTGTGTGGCCTGCAATCTGCGCCAGAGAACTTTCAACGATTCTGCTGAATTTGAAGCGGATAATTTAAGTTTTGCGACTGACAGAGCATCAGCAAGGCGTATTCACATAGATACAAAGATGCACAGACGGACAGACGGACAATGTTAAATCGATTCACAGTCAGACAGATATATTTCCCAAAAAAACGGTTATTTTATGTTTACTCTTAGCAGCAATCGTCCTGCTGTGACCTACTTTTCCAGCAACAGGAGCCCTTTCAAGGCCTTGCATTAAGTTTAGCCAAAGATGTGACTGACAGAAATCAAGATGGGGCACGTACTATGCGGGGTGAAAACTAATGTCATCGTCTTCGAGTGCAGTCTAGCAGTGGAACGATTTTGCAAAATGCGCAAGAGCCGTTAAATTAAAAGGCGTGGAGTATACTGCAGAAGCTTCCTTTTGGATATTGCAAAAGCTATGACACAGTAAGCGTACTACCTTCTTTGGTAGTGGCCATAAAAAGGGTTGAGCTACTCAGAAAAGAGAGCAAGAAAGCCTAAGTTCCTAGAGTTTTTCCGTGCAAGTCTATATATCCACACAAAACTGAAATATTGGAATATGAAGAGCCGATATATTTATGATCTGCATGAGTAGCCTAGTAGATGGAAACTAGCGGCTATCAAGAAAAGTTGGAGTTCGGGATTTAAAGTCTCAGCAATGCTGGACAAATTTAATTGTAACTATGTGAGTGCTCAGTACCGATGGACACACACATTGACTAGGCTGTGATCGTTCCCTGCTATCTCTCTCTCTCTTCCCTAACTTCTTTCTAATCTTCAGCGTGATACAACTATAGGAGAGATACCCTGAGTGACTGCTCATATTATAAAGAAAAAAAGAAAAAGAAAGAAATTTAAGAGGAACAGGCGACAAGTTTGTAACCCAAATTTTTGCAAGCTCATAATGAAAAATATACAAAGGACGAAATTGTACATCATAGCTGTTTCAATGCTTCGATTAAAGTACAGGGTGCGCCAAAGCACAACACCTATCGGTTGGGCACATATTTACTAGCACACTATCGCTCCGCCTTATCTCTCTTTTTTCTCGCTTCTTTTCGATGTTCCCCGTGTTACGCGTGTAGGAGACTGAGTCCCCTGAGTCAGTGCTCATATTAAATATTGGATGATTGGTGAAAACAAAAGGCGATTTCTTTACAAGCATAACTATTCTATCAAGAAGAGTGGACTTAAATAAAAGGCGGTTTGCTTTAAGTAATGCCTTTATTTCGTCTTTATTAGCTTCTACTGGCCTTCCAAAAGGCGCTGCAATTGCGTCAAAACAAGGTTTTCAAAACTAAGTCTGGCACTGGCGTTCTCTCCACTCATTGCCTCCATACGCATCCTATAATATTTTTCTTGCTTGAACATTTTTCTTACCTTTTCGCTAGCAATAGAAGTAAAGTACACCGAGAACGCTCCATATTTGCTAAGGAAGCAAATGAAAATTTTTTGCCCAGAATCGAACAAAATTTTTCCCACGCAAGCATCACGATATTAGTTATCAAATATGTGGAAACAGTGCGTCTTAAATATGAACTTGGCAATTAAATACACTGCTGGGCAAGAAGGAAATGACTTTCCGAACAGCCTAATATAACAGCCTAATATATATACATGGATATATATATACATTTATGAAACAACAGGACTTCATTATAATAAAAGGAATTTCGATTAAGGAAAAAAACTCATAAATGTTTGTTAAATTTTTATAAACATTATGTTTGATTATAAGACGCCTTAGTAAGGCCCGTAATGTGGTATTAATTCACTTCAGAGAATTATGAACATATTAAAGAATTCTTTTTATTTCGATTAAAAAAGAAAAAAAAAAAGAAAAGAAAAGAAATATTCTGATAAATCCGTCTTCAATCTCATTTGATTTATTTCAGCTATTTTTTCCAGTAGCTGATTTCTATATTAGGAATTTCATCTGCAGCCTTGCATGTCTTAACGAAAGCTATCATTAACGAAAGCATTTTAAATCATTAAAGCAGTTTTTATTTACTTATTTATTCACATATGTATATATATATATGTATATATTTTTTTATCCTAACATAAAATATTCTTTATACTTTTTTCTATATTAAGTCTTTCATTCTCAGTCGATAATAAGTTTGCCCATAAGTTTACGGGAATTCTTGTTTTTATTGAAAACTATGCGTGAGCGGGATTCGGTATTTTGATGTTTTCGTGATTTGTTTCATTTCGTTTGTTATTATTTATATGCTTTTTTTCTGGTAGATTGTTATGCTTTTTTAATAACACATTTTTTGGTCTTTTTTCTCTCTCCCCTGAAACGCTTAATTTGTGAGAAAATTTTATTGCAGAAATTTTTTATTAAAAAGAAACAAAGACTAGACTAACTAAAAACGGCATAACGGTGTTAAAATCATAGTTGGTTTGAATTTAAATTTTATAATTCCTACTAAAGTTATACTTATGCATCATAATATTCTTTAGCTTCTTCTTTTCTTTTCTTTGCTTTTCTTTTCAATTTCAATCCTTTTTCTTTTATTTTTTTTTCCAACTCAATATTTTGTTTGAGCTTGAGCTGTGAAAGTTACTTTCCCTTTTTTATACACTTGCCTTTGCTATCTCTAAACTTGAGAAGAAATCCGCGTAGACAGACGTACTGAAAACCTATAATTTTTATAAAACTTGTTTCCTTTTTTTGCTTTCGTAATATGGTCTTTATCCGAAACTCATTTGCTTTTATGTGGACTTTTTTTTAGTTATTTTTTTTTTTCTAATCAAAAACTTTCGGAAATTTGTTATTCGAAAATTTTTTCCACGATCTATACGACTAACACAAAGTATTAAGGTTTACTGCAGCGCAAACGAATAAGTGAATATACTATGAAACGATAGAGAGCGATATATAGAGCGTACTTGATCCTTTAAGTCATTACGAGAATCATTTTAGTAAAAATCTAGCGTTAGGATCACCAGACTCAAGTCGTATATTAGACATGGCTCTATATTATAGGCAGTTTTTAACCTAAACTTATGAGCCTGACTCTCATACACAAAAGCGATCCTGATCCGTTGACTCACTAGAAGCGCCATCTTAGCAGAACTATAACCACCAACATTGCCACCAAAGTTCACAATGCACATATATACCTGAAGGAAATCTATAACCAAATATAGAACATAACTCTACAATGTCTTGACTGGGAGGTTATTAACTACCGCTTTTAAGCTAAGCTTAAGAAGCTGGTTCGCAAATACAAAGATGATCTTGAACAGTTGAGATATTGTAAGTGCTATGCTTGCAGAACTATAACCCTCCTAACATAGTACATACATACATATATGACTTTGGGCTAATGCCACCACTTGTGGCGCAGGGTATATTAAATTTGTTTGGACGTATGTAACACGTAAAAGCACTTAAAATAGACCCGCCTTTTATTATACTGAATCGATCAGAAGTATTTTCTGAATCCATTTAAATCTATCTGTTCGTCTGTCCGTCTGTCCGTTTGGTCCCAATTTTTGAGATATTTTGATGAAATTTGGTACACTGACGTGTTGGATGACCCAAGGTCAAATGCAATTAAATATGGTTTGGATCGATCCACTTTTTCGACCAATCCCCGTATAACGTCCTCTTTTAAAAAATCGTTATATGGAATAAAAAATCAATTTTCAATATTTCTCGACAAAATTGGCTACGTAATACTATTTGGGTATACTAAACTGGTGTGAAAACTTCGCAACGGCTGGAGCAGATTATTAAACCCCCTCTTATATAAGGACAAAAAATTCTTATTTTCAATGCTTCAGGATGAAAATCAGACCACAATAGTAATTCAAGACAAAAAATTAAGTGTACCAAATTTGGGCCACCTCGGCCTATTTTGCGGATGCTACCCTGATAAGGATTTTCACGAAAATTGATCCTTTGTAGGGCAGAAACGGGTAAGTTTCAATATGTGGTGATGAAAAGGGACTTATAACAGTAATTGCACACAAATGTAAGAATTGTGTTAGACAAGGTGGTGCAGGCCATTTACTGGGCGGCCTTGCCCAATTGTAATGTTCTTACTTCTTTTTTTTAACAAAAGGTTCGCATATGTACGTTCCACTATAACATTTCTAAAGCATACTTAAGCCTGATCTGACGTGTTCTTAGTCTTGTTCACTTTATTTATTTATTGTTTTTTAATAAGACCAATCTCTTAAGGGGTAGTCCCCTATTCGAGCAATACGGTGAACGTCAGAAAGTAGTGAAGAAAACGGGGTGGTGGCCGCGACCTAATGGATGCAAGTGCAATCGGTAAGTGTTATGCCTTTACTGATTGAGAGGTTACCATAGCTGCGACCAAAGAGAAATCTACCGCACTTGAGATTTGAAGCCGCGAGCACCGACTGGGTAGTCGCGATTCTTAACTACTCGGCTACACATGCGAACAATAAATCATACCAGGGCATGACCTTCAGTGGCTTATGACGATCACGGAAATAATTAAAATTTTATTGCTTTTGCTTATAGTTTAAATTCATTAATGCGTCCAAACAAGATACATATAAGCATAGAATTATGATAGTCGGGGCATATATATGTAAAATTAAATATTCCAAAAAATTTGAGTTCAGAACACAAATGTGGCCTAAATACGTATCGTGGTTCAATTAAGGCTTAATTAAAAATTCCATTTTAGTTTCAATTCCTCCTATTCTGTTGCATTTTATTTTCTATCTAAATTATTATCAATTTTGAGATTTACACCTGCAGACGCACCAACCAAATTCACCGTAATCTTGCTTACGTAAAAAAGTGTCAAGTTTTAAATTCATTTCGGTTTCCATAAAGTTAAGTTTTATTACAATAATCAACTTTATGATAATCCACCTAATGTTACATCCAAACACACAAATATTACTATTAACTACAAAGTGTGCAAGGCTTACTTACACACAATCGCGATCAATCAAAGATGCCTATGTATTTCAGTGTTCGTACACCGTTTGTTAGAATTCTCACGGTTAACAAAATTTGATATAAGACATTAAAATGATGCACACATACGCACGGTAGCTTATTATGACAGGTTACGGCTGCCAGCGGATGAAATACTTTGATAAATGAGACCACGATTGGAAAATAACTAAAAAAAGTTGAAAAATATTTGGAATTATTGCACTCAATACCTAAGATGCTATAGCATGGATTGCTTTGTAGCTAATTAGAAAAGCAGTGATGACTGGAGAATTAATCAATTCCCCATCAGTAATGAAAAGCTTTACGCCTATCGGGGCTGCAAATTCTTTCATTTATTTATTCAAAGTGTGGTACAAAGATCTTATGGAAACCTAGAAGCACTGATGGACTTCTCAAAAGGCTTTGGACCTTCGTAGTATACATCAACGATTCTTTATGCACAATCTGAAAATCCTTAAGTGAAGTTCCATAAGATAGCGTACTTCGGCCCCTTTTGTGCTCATTATATACAGCGGATATGCCCACCTAATTACGAATTTTTACTAATATTTCTACTGTTCTAAGCAATCACGCTACAAACGAAGTCCCATCATACCATCTTCATACTTGACGAAAGGCTTGGCAAGTGGAAGATAAAAGTTAATCCATCTAAGTACTTTCATGTTACTATTAGGATAAAAAGGGAAGCATGTGTTCCTGTGACCATCTTTAATGTGAAAGTCTTCCAGGTAATATAAGTAAACTGTCTTTGAATTCACCTAGGTCGGAGTGTCACTAGAACGTATCACTATTTCTGAATCCACCTGTTTCGGAAGCTGACCGGGACGTATCATATGTGCTTCAAGTGAAGGTAACTCAAGTCAAATTAAAAAAAGTGCTTCAAGCTTAAAAGAAAACACAAGGCCGCGACCAATTTAAAGGACATAAGTGCTGCCAATGGCCTTCAAGACAAATGTCCTCCATGCCTGTGTGAAGAGGATTAGAAAGAGATAGACGGCAATCTAGTGGGTGGCTAATCTGTGTTATGCGTACTGACTGAGCACTCGTTATAGCTCCCATCAAAGCGAACTCTACCGTAGCTGACTTGATAGTTGCAAACCTTACCGACTCGGTTTTTTACATGTTCAGGAAAGTTTAATACCTACTTGAGCTTCAAATAAAAGAAAACGTTTTCAAGTTTCATCACGGAAGTATCTAATAAACATGCACTTAATAATCGAATCCTCTAATCCTTGATTCTTGAATGGCTAAGAAACAAAAATCTTCTGTTAGAGTAGACTCAGTGATGTAAGTAAGGAAAGATCAAACTGAAAATGAGGTATTATTTCTCGCTTAGTTGTACGCTACACCACTCGTGATGCAAATTTGTGCGAACATATGTAACACAAAGAAGGACTTGGAATAAATCCACTTTTTATTATGCCTATCGAGTCAGAATGTGACTCTAAGTTTGGCTGTCCGTCTGTCCGCCTTGTTTCCTTGTCTTCAACATGCAAGCCGCAACTGATGAGATATTTTGAACAAATTCGGTATACTAACGGATTCTGGCCCAAACACAAACGCTATAGAAAATGGTTCGCATTGGAGCAATTTTTCAACCACTAACGCCGCTATATAGATAACGGTAGCCTTGTGTAGGGTATATAAAGCTGGGCCCAGCACTAACCATAATATTTCTACTTACCTTAAATTGAAGTGAATTAGTTGATGGATTTATTTTTTATTGATAACCAACAAGGCCACGAGCGATAGTACAAACGTCCTCCGTCAAATATCTCTCTAAGAGTAGTAAAGTAGGAAAATTTTGCTTTTTAAAGAGGAGAAACCGTAACTAAACACTCATTCGCAACACTCCTCCTGGAAAAATTTAAAAGCTTGTTCTTGTAAAATCGATTCAAAAGAAAGTTGGGTGTTGGTCCAATTTCCCATAAACCCGGAAGTCAGAAAATTGAAAAACAATTTCTTTATTTTTATCATTCGAGAAAATTTTCAAATCATAAAATAAATGATGATATTAATCTATATAAAGTTATCATATTTCTTCTTTTTTTTTTTTTTTTTTGGTTAAACACTTCGTCAAAATTATGTCTAACACACAAAACAAAAAAGCATAAGAGAAAAGTAAAACAAAAAAAAAAACAGAACAGAACAGAACAGAACAAGAAATACATTATTAATTAATTTAAAACGTTTTTCTAATAGGATCGCTGTAGTGAAACAATTTTGTATAAACATATGTGTAAGTATGCGAACAACATATACGTATGTATATGTGAAAAAAAGGGAAACCTGTTAAAACATGTTATTTTATAAGGTTATCAGTTGGTAAGCGGTATATGAAAGTAATTGTTATTGTGCACTTTAAAAGTTGTACAAGCATTTACTATATACTCTATACTCTCTACATACGCGATAGCAAGTTGGCATTAGGCATAGGAAAATTGTTACAAAGAACGACAAAGCAAGCATTGAAGTGCAAACAATAAACATTTGACAAATATTGCAAGCGTGTGTACGCGCGTTTAAAGTATGGAGACAAGTGCGCGCACGCATGACTCAACTTTTATTAAATGATTTATCCGCACATATGTTTACCTTCGCATGTATTGTGCTGTAGGTCACATTTATTCATAGTCTTGTACAATTAGTTAGTGGGATGTGTTTTAATCGAAAGCTTTACTCGATAAATTAACGCATGTGTTATAAATTGAAAGATAATCATAATAATAATAGTAATAATGATAATAACGATAATCGTCGGTAGATATCGGCGAGGGTATGAATGCACGTTTGTATGTCTGTATGCATGCATGCATGCATTCACATATGCATGCATACACATGTATCCATAGTAATTAAAGAAAGATTAACGCACACCAATATGTTCCTTAAGAGACCCATACGATAAATAAACACACTTACGGATATGACTTTACAAATATTTTAACTTAATCCTAAAACATTAGACTTTTCAACGTCAATGAACGATTTGTTGTCTTTTGTCTCTTCCCATCATTAACAAACTAAGCCTTGTGCGCATATTTTTACGTACAATCGCTATACATATACAAATAAAAAAGAAATAAATATATAGATATATATTCATATATATATATATACAGTACAATATGTGTATATGAATGTTAAGTAAAGTCATGTATAAATACGTCAACTAAGCATTATAAATTATTATAATCCAATCGGATTTGAATAATTAATATTTTTCTGTTTTTTTTTTATATATTTCTACATCTCTCTCTCTCTCTCTTTTCTCTCTTCCTCCCTGTTTCCACTAAGGCTTGACACACAAAATGTAAAAAAAAAAAGAAAGACGAAAAGTAATAATACAAAGTCCATTCTATGCCACACATGCCTGCAAGCATGTTAAGAAAGTCATGTGTGCTTAAAGAAAATACTAATAATAATAATAATCCCAAATAAATGTGACGGTTAAAGCAAAAAGATCAAAAAACGATTCAGTTCAAATCAGATACGAAGAATGAAATATCTTGTGTTATGAAAGACTGACTGCTAAGCAGCAATACTGTAACAAAAGTCACACAAGTCACACGTTGCCTCGAAGAACAAATGAAACAAAAGGTGTTAAGAAGGAAGGCATTGAGATTTTCAACTACAACAATAGTTACGTTATACTTGACCTAAGTCGACTTTCAGTTCACGTACATAGGAGGAAAAAAAGAACAACAAAACTGCAACTCTTTAAAATATCGCCTAAAATCGAACTTCATGCCGTGTTTGGATCTAGAGTTGTCTCTATATATATATAGACACGCAGGCGTATATAAGAAAGATAGCGACTTAGAAATCACACCCACAGGAGAACATCTCTACTAGTGGAGAGGGCACTTAAGAATTTTTCCTTAATTTTTGGATATAAAAAGCAATTTGCTTACAATGGCGACAAACCGACTTGGATGATTTTAGGGTTGACCTATGGTTGCTTAAAACCTGCAAAAATTGAAACTTTTTGATCTTTTTTACTTTAAGAGTTTTCTATACAGAGCACATTGTTTCTTTTCTATTTCTATTTCTATTTCCTTCTCTTTCCTCTTTGCTTTGTGTGGGCACAAGTAAATTCCTGAAGAGTATTTCAAACAGTTTTTCTCAGCAAGAATCAATTCAGAAAATTTATCCGGTTCCAAAGCTTCTATGGGTAATGCTAACCATGAAGTATTCCTGCCTGCTCTTCTTCTCCATTAACTTTACAACACTACTCTACTATATTATTCTACCTGATCTCTATTGTTAATACTATATCAGCTGATCTTCCTGGTCCATTTGCGTTCAATTATGTTTTTTGAAGCCTTGCTTCTGTACTTTCTGTCAATAGCAGTTAAAAGGCATCTGGCTAATGGCAAAAGCCAATTAATTAAGTTTCTGCATTTAGCCCACTCATCCACTCGCCTACGCATTCGACGACATGAGCTAAGTAGGCCGATATTTCAGTTTCCTTTTCTGATCCACTTTGTTTACTACGCTGTTGAAGTCGTCGACTCCTTAATAATCTGCATTTTTCAGCATAACCCAGCCATTTTTGAAGGGCCAATCGTCTTATTTAGCTTTCAGAAATCGATTGAAATGATTTCGAGTAATCAAAATACATTCTTTAGTATTCAAAATACTACACGTGAAGTTGTTTGAACTTTACTCTTATAATTTATTCAGATGTAAGAAATAATTCCTATCCTTAATGCGAGGTGAGCACTAGCTACTACGACTATTGGCTCTGATTTGAACGCAAGAAATGAATTTCGACATAAAATTTCTCGGATCACCTGCAACTTAAAAATGTCGAAGAATAGGAAGGCTTCCCACGTAACATATTTTACGATTTTTTCGATTTTTTATTAGTTTAGTATTTTAATGCTGATATATATTAAGTTGTTTGGAAAGTAATTTCGTTTATTCCAAACGCTGGATTTAATTGCATTGAGTTCACATATAAAGCGCGCTATCTTCCCATTCGATAGCTGACATCGTAGTGCTTGTGTGGGAAAAATTTTGTTTAACTCTGAGTAAAAGTTTTCCTGTGGTGCGTTACCGAGACCATGGGAAGTCAAAAACGGCGCTTTTGCATCAAGTTCCAGAAGGCCAGTAGGAGCTAATAATGAGACGAAATAAAGGCATTAATTGACAACTCATGAATGCTATTGTAGTGTACCTCATGAAGAAATGGACTTTTGTTTTGGCCAAAAAAACGATATTTCTTTCCGAACCACCCAATACATAATTCAATGATTAAATTGTTAAGACAGGAAGTTTTAATATGAAATTATTGATCCCACTGCTATCAAATGATATAAATTCTATAGCTTCCATTGCAAGATCAAAAAGTTACTGTAACGCGTACATGCCTGGGCAAGAGATACTAATAATTAGAATCATACTTAAGACATTATGTGGCAACCATTAAATGCATATTTGACTACCGGTATTGATTATTCATTCTGTGATACCTTTTTATTGCCTCCGATAGTTTGTGCACGTGTAAATGGACATCAGAACAACAAAAGAAAAGAAACCTTTTGTTTTTTTTTTTTGCTTTTTAATCCGTCACACTTACGTTATGTAACGTACCATGTTCGAAAAAATTAATGTTTTCAGTAATGGCATTATTTATGCTTAATTTACTTTTCTACACCAAAAACTTTGTGTTTTCAAAACCAAAAACCTATGTTTTTTCGTTTTTTCTTTTCATTTTAATATGCACTTAAAATATTTTCTTCTGAGTGACATCTAAATCCACGCGAAAGTTCATTCAAATTCATCGGCACTTTAAGCTTCGAATTTGTTTACATCGGCGAAGAATTCGAATGCATTTTTCTCTTGCTTTGGCAAAACGCAACAGCAATACGTTTGCAATTAACGTCGAAAGAGAAGGGATGCTGACGTAATAGTTGTTGTAGTGAAATGACTCGATAAAGTGGCAAAATATTTTCTAACATACATTATTGTGGCAAAGGCAGATTCGTAATGAAAATCTGACAAGGGCGGATGGACCGATCGTGACGTATCTGTTCGTCGTACGCATTTAACCGGTTAAACCATTATACACAAACACGCAGATATTACGTTCACCTTCAAGCTCCTTCGGCGACTCTACCATAGCTCTTTGCCTGCTCTTGGTACGGATTGGATTGCGGCTAATGATCAATTGTTATAATTAAATCTAGACATGATCATCCCACCGACACGTTAGCGAAAATGCGGAAAATTTTGATCACATAGGATTATATTTTGAACTTTCTTGCATATAAGCGCTCCTACGAAATGTAGGCAGTAGTTATGTGGCGGGAAATTCTGACATAATGAAAATCGGTGGATAACGGCAACCTGACGTTGAACTGGCTCCAATGAAAAGCATGCCTTTACTGCGCTTTCCATTTTTCTGCTCGATCATGTATCTTTGTAGATGATACAGAAAGACATCCACATAGATTGATATTACCGCAGTTTTGGAGCTTCATTAAGTACACAATAAATTGTTCAAAACTTTCTTTTAATTTATTAAATTTTCACAGAGAATTTTCTTCGCAAAGACAGAAATATGAAAACTGAACTAAATTCGAAAAAATGTTTTAAACTTCAAAAATAAATGACAGCAAAATAGAAGAAGAAAAAACAATGTGTATTCGAGTTAAGACGAATTTCGATCACCTTAATAGGGCAGGAATAGTAATCACTATATTTCTATTAAGTCGAATGATTTCATGCCATAGAAAATGATTTGATACGAGTGGCAATGTTCCTGTTGATGCAAACCTCTACTGGAATGCAATTACAAAATATTTGAATCCATCATCGACAAGTGCGAACTACGGTTGTTCTGTGTTGTTGCTGGTGAAAGCATTAGTAGATCGATAATGGAATTTTTTTGGAGTGTTATTCCATCAATGTACCGAAATTAGGAGAATTTTCTGCCGCATAGCCGTCAGGGAGCTAAGCTTCGCCACTACGAAATCGGTGTTCACGGGGCTCAGTGCAGCCCGACCATACTTGACCGCAACGGCAATGAGTGTTTAGTCGATAAAGACGTCTAACCGATTGGACACACATCCACCAAACTGCGGTCACTTTCTGTCTCCCTTTTTCTTCACCTCTTTCTGACCATCACTACACGCGTAAAGCGTGCACGTATAGAGAACATCCCTTGAGCAAGGGGTCATATTAAGAAAAAAAAAAAAAAAAACAAAAAAAGTTAAGGGAGTGAGACGTCAAGTTTTTAATTCAAATTTCTGTGAGTTCAAGATAAACAATAGACAAAAGATGAGACTGAGTATCATGATTACTTCAACGTATAATCCTGCTTTGGCAGAGGGCATACATTTATAGGTTACGTCGCGTATTTAGTGATGTTTGTATATGATTCAACATGCTTCTGCATAAAAGTAAAAAAGCAGATAAATTATGAAGGTTTAGGAAACGCCGAGTATTACAGGATACACTCGGTATATAAGCCTTTCATGTTAAGAGCGAGACAAATCCATTTTTGAAAAAAATACAAATAATTACAATTATACATAAAGCTTAGTATGATCTTTATACGCCACTACGCCACTTGTGGTATTATAGAATAGTATATTAAGTTTGTGCGGATGTGTGCAACATCAAGGAGGACTTGAAACACACCTACGTTTTATTATACCGATCGATTTGGAATCACTACCCGAATCAGAACCACACTCTGAATCGACTTGCACTTGTCTGTCCGTCAGTCCGCTCTGTTTTCTTTCGTTCAATCTACGGGAGGCTATTTTGAAGATATTTTCATTAAAATTAGAACGCTGGCTGCCTTAGTACGCTGGGGGTTCGAATCAGACCAGTTTTCCGATCCCTTCCCATATAAAGGCTCATTTTGAATAGTCGTTACTTAAATATCTGCAGGGCCATTGCCAAATACAGTCCATTTACTAATAGCTTCCAAAGGATCAGTAGGGAAGTAGCATTTTGGTGTTTTAAACATTTGTGGAACGTGATAACGCAAAAGTTCATGATAGCACATGACAGTGACGCATGCACTGGCCAAGATAGAAGCACAAAATTGGCCATAACGAGTCCAGTGGCAAGGAAATAAATGTCATTGATCATCAGTTTTTATTATCTGAACATTCGTGATTACCAAGCGATCGCTTTTTCGGAATGAGAGAAATTGCAATCCCGAAAATCAATCCATTGTATATCCCTCGGGATTACTAGAATGTTTTTGTCAGGCAAATAAATATTTACATAAAATTGAATAGAATTCTGTTTCTTATTTATAGAAAAAAAAAGCTGAAAACATAATAATAGCATAATAAGTCATTAACTTTGAAAGTGAGACAAAACCATTTAGGTGTAAGAATATCTCCAAGATTTTTACTTGATACTGTAAACTCTGCGAGATATACCACAAGATACAAAAGTTATATCCATTAGTGCTGACCAAGGTTTTCAAATTTACTGCAAGGCAAACCTTCAAATTTCTCGCACAAATAAAATGGAGACTTGCCCCACATTCAAAATAATCGCTTCATGAAGGCTGTTGGCTGGAAGATTGGCTGTAAAGTTTCCGGCCTAAGTGCAAAAAAAAAAAATTTGTATTTTGCAAAACTTAGTTTTGTTTATGTACGTTGCATAGTCTCGCTCAGAAGCGATATACTCAACCCAACGGTTTTCTAAGAGTTCGGTAATTTTATTATAAAACGTTTCGCAACGATCTAAATGGAGAGCGCTTTTGACTTAAGTCAACAAATAATAGTCGCTTGGATTTAGAGATCTGAAGAACAGGCGGTGTGTGGGGCAATAAATCAAATTTCAATTACTGCAATTTACCCATTGCCGCCCCCGCACAAGAATTAAAGATAACACCCTTTCCAATAAAGAGGTGTAAGAACGTTTCAATGTCTGTTGCAAGTCCCGTTTAGCCTTATTTTTATTTTTCCACAGTAACCTATTGGTGTGGTGTTCTTTATTTATTCTTTTTACAGCTAATTACTTTAACAGTCATGCGTTTGGTTACAGCACTAGCTGCAGGTAGCGCCAAATTTTCCCTATAATAAACCTCCACTGAGGAGAAATATTTTTCGTAAAGTGAAAGTTTTGGAAAGGCTTAAGAACCAAGTTTCTCTTAGCCCTTTTAAACTGAAACGAAATATTTTTGTATTCGACATATGTCCAAAGCATGGTACAAGCAAGCAAGTGCACGTTGGGAGAACCTGTTTTGCTTTTATCCAACGCATTTTTATTTATATGAAAAACAAGGTTTTGTTTAATCATAATCTCAAAATCGTGACTGTTAATCCAGCCACAGTTGAGATTTTGCTGACTCTTTTTTTCACACATTCGCAATTATATAAATGCACACCTGTCGTTGATGTCAATTGAAAAGTGCTGCACTTTAAGCATGCAAGGGGTGAAGTGATGGTAATACTATAACCTTAAAACCGCACAAATAAATAAAGAAAATCAATATCTAAAAAAAAAAAAAAAATTAAAAAAATTAAAAAAAAATAAAAAGAAAAAATTAAATCGTTTTCTTTCACAACTTTGACCCTATATTAAAATAGGTTTATTAATGGGTCCGAGCATTAAAACTGTTTATTAATTAAACAGGCGAAGAATAACAAACAGGAGAAAATTGTAGGACGTTCTTGATCAACATGAAATGTCGAAAATCTAAATAATTTTACCGGCTTGTGAAAATCTTGTTCGTGGGTAATGCTCAAATACTCGAGTCAATCAGTTGCTATTTCCGAGTACTTTTTCTCTGTTATGCAGACTGCAACCGAGAACTTATTATATTATATTATACCATAATAAAGTGCTATTTGGGACAAGTAAAAAGATGCACCCTATACCACTTGTGGGTGTATCAGGTGTGCGGAACTGTGTGCATCGCCTTCTACCGATCGATCATACCGATCGGTTAAGAAACACTCTCTGAAGTGATATCAACTTGTCTGTCCCTCCGTCAAATTACAATTTTTAAGATATTTCAATGAAATAATTCACTGATGTATTTTGGGCTATGGGCAAACCCTATTGAAAATGGTCCAGATTGGATCACTTTTTCGACTAACTCTAGAATGTTGTAAGATAATTAATAATGGGCTACACTACACGTGTGTAGTGTTTCAGTTTCAGCTGCTTCTTTATAACTTATTTGAGTACAAACCATTAAATTAATAAACAAATGACAATAAGGTGAGTTACTCGCTAGATGCTAAGAAGTTTGAAAGAATTCTAGTGAGTGTAGTGGATGAACTAGGGTCACTGTCGTGGAGAAGAACAGGTTCACGCTTAGATATTATAGCCTATGACTACTTCATAGCTTTCTTGTCTGCAATAGTAAACGGAATGTCAAATTTATTCTATATACGGTAAAAGACTGGCGAGCCTTGCCATCTGTAGGTACACAGACATATTAACTTATTATGTCTAATATGGGTTACTATAGATTGCGACCATTGTTTGACAACGACTTTCTAGGTGGTGTATAGATACATTTTCGGGGGGAAAGAAATTGTGAGAAGAAGCCACGCATATTCTGTGCATATTCTGTTCACTATAAGTATTAGGCCTTTAACGGTCAAGCGTTCATTGTAGTTACAGTCACGCGCCAGTCGCAATCAAAGTATGGCCCACAGGCTTGTGGATTGAGCCTGGATAAGCTGACTTCATATTTCTACGTAGCATTTACTAAGCTAGGCTATCTATTAGGTTGTTCTGTTTTCAAAATGTCCTCATGAATTAAGGCAATACTTCTTTTATTTTATTTCCCAACTAAGTTGAACTCCACTGCTGTATATCTTTTGTTATTCATCTTCATGGAATAAATTTCGTTCAACCTGGCCTATGACCTATACTAACCTATTCCCAAATAATTTCCTTTTTACGTTGTTTGTCGACTAAGTTCACGCAAGTGTAGTTCAGCTTAAATGTAATTATTCGCCTTTCTTAAACTATTATTATAATTATTATTGTTAATCTAGCCCGAGTAATAAATTCTAAGAGTAAATAAAATCTTAAAGCCCTAACGTCTACGGCACATTCGCCTCATCTGTAATTTTTATTTCTCAGCTTTTATTAAACTTGCTTTTTGGACAGGTGAACTGAGCTCAGCACTGGTTGTACTTACTTCAAACTATGCAGGTTCCTACAGAATATTCATTTATTTTCACGAGCTGCCGGGCTTAAATCCACAATGTTTTGTACCTGAAACCAAAGCTTCTATTAATGATTACGAATTTTTAATTCTGACCACAGTTTTGAGCTGTAGATTTGAAATGATATCGATAAAAAGCATAGGCTCTCCCGGAGGTTAACAACTTAGCGCCGAATTGACCATTGCTCGCAATCACGCACGTGCAGCTGTGCTTCACGCTCTGCTAATAGAATTTAAATTTTTGACTGTGCAAACACATGAAATCAAGGTTGCTTTGATTTTTACCACATTTTTATTTTTTTTATTTTTTTTATTTTTTTTATTTTTTTTATTTTTATTATTTTTATTATTTCCCAATTCATTTGTATCTTTTTTTAGAAAAAGAATATTCTTTTTATCACATTTAACCATTTAATCTAATCTGGTCGCTTAAGACACGTGTTAAAAATGTGTGTCAGCTCAGTTTAGATAAAATAATCTCTCTTCTGAATTTTTTGTCAGTTAAAGGTCTGAGGCCAAATATTTAAGATAATGTTGTGGATATAAAGCGATTTAATGTTTATTTTTTATTTTATACGATAATATTTTGTTTTTTTTTTCCTTTTTTTTCTTTTTCATACATATATGTTAAAAGAGTTAACCAATTTATCCATTTCTCTCATAAATTACTTATACCTTTAATGCCATAACACTGGCATAATACCGAAGATTTATATTATTACGATATTTATTGTATTTTTATTGTTTTGTAATAATGCGATTTTCGATCGAAAGAATTTAAAATTATTTTTGCAAATATTATTCTGTACTGTTAAGGACAATAGTTTCGTAGCAACAATTTTAATTCTAAGAACGAAAGGTGGTTTGGATTAACTCATTTCTGAACGAAAATTTATAATAGACGCCAGCATTATTGTGTGTACTTTTTCATTGACTACAGGGTTCGAAGAATACACTGCTTCTACCCTTCACTAGCTAGTACTCATGATTATATACAAACAAGAAAATAATATTAGGTTATGGCCGACTCTTTAATAACCATCGCCGTCATCACACAAAAGCCTAAAAACAAAGAAAGGAAAAACATAAATTTCCATACCCTATAATATGGCGTGGGCATGCCTGACTTTTCCTATAAGCACAAATTTATATCGTGCATCTTTTGCAGCTTGTGAATAACGAGCAAAGAACAAGTAAAGCAAAAGTTATTCTCAGTTTATGTTACATAGACTTGTGCGCATTGTGTTCTCCGATCTTATTTTGAAAGTTTGCCACAAACACTATACAGATGAATCGAAGGATATATGGACGGACAAACAAACTAATGTGCATTATGAATTCGATGTCGGGTTTTTAAAGCGTGTTTCTCCTTAAAAAGATTTCGATAAAAAGAATGACATTTTAATCGACAATAGCAATATTTAGTAAACTCGGCCAATTTTTCCACATCCATACAGACATTATAGTATTGCCTTTAGCATATGCACTCAAATTTTCATAGGCTTAGCTTCTGGAGTTTACGAGTAATGAGGCAAAAATCATTTTTTTCCTTTTGGAACACAGACGTAGTACTCTAGTAGGCGTGCCGTTTAACCGACTTAGCCCATCTTCAATGAAAATCTGCGTTTAAGAACTTCCAGTGTTTTTGGAAAATTTGAAATCGATACCTACGTTTCTGAGGCAGGGACAATATTTACAATAGACCTTGTAGAGACGGACAGACAGAAACGTTTAAATCGATCAAGAAGTTTACCCTGATCAAAAATCAATGAATAGTTTATGTGGTCTTAGAATCATGTTCTTGATAAAATGAATATATTGCTCCTCCGATGATGATGTGTATAAAAGCATGTAAAGCATTACTTCTTGTTTAAGATAAGTTGTTGAACTTATAAAATGTTTGTACTCGAAGGGAAAGTGTAGTTTGAAAATCTGATTAGCAGACATTAACATTTGCTGAAATTCTTATGAAATAATTGTATATTGCAAGTCAATTATTACCTGGATTACTACATGAAAGAAGCACTTAAGCGATTATCATTAATATTTTTATTAATTATTTGCGTTGGTGACTAAACAAATTTACTCTACGCCACACTAGTAGTGCAAGAGTACATTAACTATATGCAACACTTAGAAGGACTTGAGGTGGACCCAACCTTTATTATAACGAGTGGTACCCCATTGGCGCGTGTCGTATGTGCATAAAGTCAAGGCTTACTATAGCCACAATCAAGTATGCCCGTATGGTCCTAGGATTTCAACCCGCGAGAACTCGCTTGGCAATCGCGATGTTTATCTCGACGTCTTCAAGGCCACCTAATTAGTTAATAACAACTAATAATTATTAAGATAACACACTTTTCATCACGACCGACTTAGACACGCAAGCTTGTACACTTTACTTAGATGCCAACTTCGGACTGCTAGTCTAGTTTTACTCATGCACTTCGTACGGTTCCTTTAGTGCTTTCATTTATTTCTTCTTCTTTTTAATCGTGCAAAATATTAATGCAGGTCAAGAAAACGAAATACAAGACTCCCTAGAGATCCACGGTTGCTACGTCTTTGACATTAACAGAGACAATAATGAAATGTTTTCAAAAGTAAGATCTGTAAAAATGTCGCCAGTTTGATGCGATCAAGCGGAAGCAGAACTTACCATGCTGTCATCATTTTTGAGCCCCGTCCCATATAACCGTTCCTACGAAAACTGAATCCTTATATGGTAAATAGGTATAATTTTCAACACATCAAGGCGAAAATTGGTTGATAATAGTAAGTAGACCAGGTAGGTCTACTTTTTGGATATCAACGCATAAAAGGATTCTCGGGAAATGGAATGGCAAAACGCCTAATCGTTAATGTTCATACGAGTAGTTTGACATAAAACTTATCTGAAGCAAATTTGAACCACATTCACCTGTTTCTTGGACCCCACCCCATATGTAAAATTTCCCATTAATAGTAAGTTCTTCAGAAAAAGGTTTAATTGGTGTAGAGTAGAATTTTAGCAAACAAATTAGGGATAGGGTATAGGGATCAAGTTGGTGTAATTTTTGGAGCCCAACATGTGTAGGGGTTATCATGAAAAACAAGTCGTTGTAGGGAGGAGGGAAAGTTTGGTTTCTAGTTTTTTACGACAAGAACTGAAAAATAATAAAATTTTTAGAAAGTAAATCGAGTTTGCAACATTTGGATCGTGTCATGGTTTATTTCGGACATATTCAAATATACAGGCTTTCAAGGAAAGTGTGCGTTTGCATGGAAATAATGTGTAATTTTCGGTGTGGTATTATCAAAAGAGCTGAGTAACTGTACTGGGCTTTGCCGACTATAATGTTCTTAGTTGTTTTTTTGTGCTCACCCCCAATGCCGCAGCTTTTGAAATATTTAAATGACATAAGATACGCTGGTGTATTTTGATCCAAGGACGAACAGTCTTGAATATGATTTGGATTGGAAAACTTTTTCGATCACTTCCATCGTAAGGCCTAATTTTGAAAGATCGAGTAACTGTGTTAAGCGAAGTGTTGTAAGGTACTTAATGATGGGCCGTGCGCCCTATAGTGTTTTATTAAAAAAAATTCTTTTGTTTCTCTACCCGCGTCTTATTCCATTTAGCCAAATAATTTGTCCAAAATTGAAAAATTGCCTTTAAATGTGTTTGCAAGTTTTCAGAGTTCAGCTGCGAAAGCTTGCATGGCTTTTAAATATTTCATGTGCACATTTGACGAATGAAATTTTTTCGTTTGTTTCGTTTTCGTTTTTGCTTTTGTTTTTTTTTTTTTTTTTTTTTTTTTTTTTTGCTTTTATCTTTTATTAATCCACATGAACGCTTTTATTTATTTTTATTTTTTGTTTTTTTTTTTGCTTTTGTAATGTTATTGGGAAAATAACGCTTTTGTTAATGTGTGGAGCAGATAAACATGATTAAATTAATTGCGGGCTAATAAATGCAATACGGGGCGTTTATTATTTATTATATACATTTGTTTGTTTGTTTGTATGTATGTATGTATGTATGTATGTATGTATGTATGTATGTATGTATGTATGTATGTGTATGTGTGTGTGTGTGTGTGTGTATGTGGCGCGTATTATAAAAATAATAACTAAATTAACAATAAAAATTTGTATAAAGTGGACATTAGTTTTAACACGTCAAGCTGTTATTAAAATTAATTATAATATAATTTTGTATAATTTTTTTTTAAATTTTATTTTGTATTTTTTTTTTTATCAAGATATTTTCAGATTCAATTGTCATTGTCGCGAAATAATAATAAAACATGAGAATTCTTATAAGTGGCTTGAGACGAATCTTTGATATCCACTGCCTATGAATTGAAAAAAGCATGTAAATAAAATTATCGTGACTCAGAGCCCCGCTGTTGTCAAATATACACATACCTTATGATCTATAGAATGCCTGTTTAAACGCTATATCACTTGTAATAAAGGAGAATATTAAGTTTGGGGGGACTTGAGGTTGACTTATTATACCGAGCTTGTCTGTCAGGCTGGCCGTCCAATGTCTGTCCATGTATTCTTGTGATCAACGTAATGTCGCAATTTGCGAGATTTCGATGCAGTGTGGTACAAAAATGAATGCTATTAAAAATGGTTAGAATTGGACCGCGTGTTCGATTATCTCCACTACAACGACTTATTTTATAAGAACAAATATTATTACAACAATTCTTAGGATTTAGCGGCAAAACTTGCATAGTAACAGTACGTCGACATTGCGAATTGGTATGAAAACTTTCTTGAACTCCTTCTCATATAACTGGTCCTACGTAAACTGAATATTTATATAATAATATGACCTAATTTTCAATATTTCTTGATGGAAACTCGTTCACAACACTAATGTGACACAAAGAGTAACTTTTCTCTATTTAGACTACGTAGGTCTATTTTTTGGAACCCAACGCCTATAAGGGTTCTAATGAAAAGTAAAAACTTTGTAACCAAAATATGTTGTAATTTTTAATATTTTATGATGAAAATTTGTCTTTAGTAAATCAATCAAAAGAAACTGGGATCACATAGATCCCCTTTTTTTTTATGACGGCAAACCATAGTTTATGGTCTATTATGCCGAAACCGGTATATAAACCGTTTTTAACAAGTAAATTAAGTTTGTAGTTTGAAATAATGTATAATTATGGGCGTGTTATAGTTTAAACGAGGATACCCGATACGAAGATACTAGACATCCGTTTGTGTCCAGTAAAATTTCAATTAGAGTGGCGAACCTGCATTCAAACAAAAACTGAGCATCAACCCTTTCGTTGTTGAGTAAATTGGATTTTGGCAAAAACGTTTTTTTTCTCTTACTTAGGTGAGAAAATTTTCAGGCAAGACTCGTAAGTACTGGAAGAAGAAATGAAGACAAGTAAAAACGTTACAATGGGCCACGATTGATCCATAGGAACCCTACACCACTTTGGTTAAAGCAACTATCCATATTCAAAGTAATGCGTTATATGGAAAGGGATCGAACAAGGGCTTCGATCCGAACTACTTTCAATAGCATCCGCCCTTAAGCAAAAACACGTCACTGTATCAAATTTCGGCAAAATACAACACAAGGATGCAAGACAGACAGACTTAGATCGATCGCCAAGAGTGACCTAAGCCGTCCGATTGTCCGCCTGTCTTTTTTCTCAGAAAGCGATTCTGAAACGATTCGTGTAGCAAAAGCTGTATAGAGCCGTGTGGCCGTTACGGATTTTCTCGAAATATTTGAGGCAATTCCGGAACCGGGATATAGTATATAGTTTGTAATCGTACGATTTTGTTGATTAATTGTGGTTGTCACAAAGTGACGTCAGTCCCCCATAAACACTCAGTGATTTCGTGTACAGCGTAATGTTAAATGAAGAATAGTTCTTTAGCGTGGCAAACGAAAATCAATAGTTAAAGCTGTCATCACTTCGCACCTCTGCTGACTGTGCGATACGTTCTCTCTAAACTAATCCTGGACATTTACGTAATTCTCTCAATCGGATTTCAATTACAGAAACTCTTAAGCTAATTATAATTTTGTAAAACGATATCGACAGCAAGTCTGAATTGAATTTCTCCCGTCCAGTTTCTTGATGAAGGTAAACAATTCTTAAGAAATGTTTTCAATTTTGAACAATACTTTCTTCTCAGCTTTCGTTAACAGTTTTCCCAATCGTTTGCGATTTGTTCCTCTATCGGTTAAGGTAACATGATTCTTTGATAGGGAATTAGGATTACAATGCCTTGTTAATCTCTTGATTTATGTTCATTACGAAGAAAGGAAGAAAAACAAGACACTATCTGATCATTAACACTTTGATCTCTTAGACACAAGAAACAAGACGCACTATGTGACATAACGTTTCTGATCTTAACAAAAACGACAACAGCGACAAAAATCGAAAAAAAAGGGAGGATGTTTGCCACAAACAAACATTTCTATAGTGTGTAGCAAGGGAAAAACAAAAAACAAGAAAAAACTAGCATATGATATTTAATGACAATAATAAGTAACCGGAAGAAGGGTCATGCACATTGAAAAGAAAGAAACACCATCAGGCATTGTTAAATAGAAAAGAAAAACAAAAAACAAAAAACAAAAAAAGCAAAAGAAGAAACAAAAAAAAACTACACACCGGGCATCTTAGCCAAAAGCGATGAAAAAAGGAAAAAAAAAAAAAAATATCAAAAGGCGAAAGGGAGAGAAAGGGAAAGAGTGACTCGAAGATCCGTAACGCGTATAAAGGAAGTAATAGACAAAATAGTTAAAAAGTATACGCAAGGGAAGATTAAAACCAACACTTGCATAGATACGTCTACTTATTGCATGAATATCCGTAGGGTAAATAAAATGCAATTGTAATTAATAATGTTTTACAGAGAGCGGAAAAAAAAGCGAGCATATGTACCCACATATCTGTAAGTACATGCTTATGCATATGTACTTGTACGAATGTATGTGAACCGCACAGGCAACGGGTATTGAAATATGTTCACCTGTTTAATGTGAAAATGCGCCAATGACGTCAAGGCTATGAAAAAATAAATGTTTTTGAATTTCGTCTTTCGGCTCTCCAATGTAGTGAAATGGAACAAGGAATTACTTTCCTCCAATTTGGATAAATGATTCCTTTAATTTAATTTCCCATTTATTTCTTTAGTTATTTAGTTTTTTATCTTGGCCTAACTTCCTTTTGTCGTTAACGGTTTGTTGTCATAGTGTGTGCTGTGTGAGGCAGAAAAAAAAAACAAAACAAAACAAAACAAAACAAAAAAGGAAAAAACTCATATGTATGTTGTAGTTGTAATATTCTCTCTCTTCATTTGAATCTATTCCTATGTGCTGTGGGTAATTGTGAAAAGAACTTGTTTATGCTACCGATGACAGCATTGCACATAGATGCCAATGCTGCGTATGCATCTACCCAAATATGCATTAATTACTTTGTCTCTCTACTTTCATGCAATGGATGCAAAAAAGATAACAACAATAACAACAACAACAACAATAACAACAACAACAACAATAACAACGGCAACAACAACGGCAACAACAAAATGATGTTCTTATGTGCTAGAAGACAAGATTTCAACATGTTTTGTCATCGTAAAATTTTATGCGTTTTTAAAATAGTTTTCATAAGCGAAAAGAAAAATCGGATAATTTTTTTTTAGATAAATTCCAAGGAAATGCACATGTGTGTGGGTAAATATCAAATCTACCTTTGCATTTTTATTCAAAAACTTCACTACATATTTAACTTTTGGATTAAAAACACACACTACAACACTTTTTTTTTGAGTAGAGAAGGCTGGGCAAGTGCCGGATAACAAGGATAATAAGAGAGATTTGTATAAATAACTTTAATAATAAGAAAACAAAGCTTTTAAAAAGTTCACTTAGTTCAGATAGAACGCGCTGCTTCAATCCCTGCTTGCTGCTGCAAAGTTTAGCAGGTAGGAAGAGCGATTTTCAAGTCGACACAATCGGATTCAATTGCGAGTCGAGTACACCATACTTCCGTTATAATTGCTGTCAGCATAATTGGTGTCAGCTAAAATGGATCAGTAGAGATAAAACTGGATCACTTACCGATCGACCAAAAACAGAGATTCTCTTAGTTTATGTAGTACTCTAGGCGCGCCATTAGACCGATTCGACCCATTTCCAATACCAGTGTTCGTACAAAGACTTCCAATGTTCGCATCGTACCCCTCTTGTAGTAGAAGGGCATATTAAGTTTATGCGAACGCAAGTAACACCCAGGGGGACCCAGCTTTTATTGTACCGATCAATTGAGGATGACTTTCTAAATCGATCTAGGCTTTTCTGTTCGTCTGTCTGTCTCATTTTCTTGCGTTCAACCGAGGCGGAGGCATTCTGACAAAATTTGGTTTTGGTCCAAGGACAAACACAACTCAAAATGGTTCGAATCAGAACAGCTTTTAGTCCACATTCAACAAAAGACCTTATGATGTAACTTCTAGGATCTCTGAAGGATGCGCCTATTTTCCCTCCAATTAAAAGCAATTAATTAAAAGATATCGTCGGCTTAATGGTGGAGCGGAAATTTTCAATTATCCAGCGGATAATCTATGCAGATGTGCAGATGTATTCTGTTTACGCAAAAATATCTTCAGTACCAAACATTGCGATATTCGTGTATTCAAAATACTATTTGTCCGATATGTTTAAAGCGTAGATATGGGTACGCATAACAATGTCTTAGCTACGCTATGTTGCAGAAATACTCTCTACACAGTTTGCACAATGCCATAGTGACTCCCACTTTTTGGTCCAATTTTACTCTTTTGCAAGTAAATGTTTTAACTTACATCTCTTTATACTTTACCAAAAATCTCTCAACGTGACTGCTTTCTAAGGATGCAGAAAGAGTCATGTTCAAGTTCTTGAAGACATCCTTAAGACATTTCCTATATATTAGGGATCTGGAAAGCCATTTAACTTTTCGCTGCTTACCTATTTTCGTCCATCTTCGAGTTGGAACCAATATCACTTACGTTGTTTTTTTACTTTTTCGGGCAGTTATATAAGGCAAGTGTGGCGAAGCGATCCAATACATCAAACGGCTTTATCGACTTTGTGGTTAGAGAACGACTTTAAATTTGGTGCTACCATTAACTTGGGGATAATCCCCAAGCTTGCAGCGTGCTGTTTACCTGTTAATCTAATGAAAATGTAAAAAATATGTATAAAAATTTTTTTTTTCTTCTTAGGCCAGAAACAGGAAGTTTTTTATCTGCAGCGTTTAGCGTTTTTTTCCTTTTCGCCTCTTCGTAATGTGAAGAAAATACAAATTTTTTAAAATATCATTACTTTTTTTTTTTTTTTCTTTTGCTGCTTTTTCTTCTTCTTCTTCTTCTTTAAAACCATTAATCGTAATGTGTGACTTTTGTTAAATGTCTTTAAGGCATTAAAATGCATTTCTTACCGGGTGCATTTGTGTGAGCGCTCTGGCATTGTAACGGTTTGCCATACTGAAAGAGAAAAAAATAATAAAATAAATAAAAAAATGAAGAGAGGGCGAGAGAGAAATCTGTGCGTCAACATTAATTTGCTGTCAAATTTTAAGCCGGATTTAGTTAAGCAGCTCAACACAACTTTGCTTTAACACAATACACAAAAACAACTAACCAACGAACCAACCAACAAATAAGCGAAGAGACAAACGCCAAGCGTGATTTTATAAGCATTTCCTCAAACGCAGCTCATTGAGAAATGTTTATTTACTTTTATGAATATGTACACATGTATATATAAAATCACATGCCTTGGAGTTAATGTGTATTAATTTTACTTTACTTACTTGTGTGACTTCTAGTGTTTATAAATTTTAATCTCTTTTGTAAATGCTTTTGGCATGATCACCACTTATGCACAGACGCATGAATTTGCAAACGTTTGTATGTGTGCGTGCGTGTGTGTGTGTGTGTGCCTGTACCAATATCTACGAGCATTATACTTTACCAAGATCACTTTACATATGTGTATGTGCCTAAGTTGCTTACTGCATTTTGTCTGTTGTGTTTGTGTAGCAGTTGTCTTACTTGAGCTTATTAAGCTCTTTTATACATTTATCTCACTCTTCATTAGCTTCTCAAGCTAGTGATCTGAATAAGTAAATAGAAAAAAAATATATGTACAAATAAATAAATGCGAAGATAAAAAAGTGCAAAAAGTAAGCAAGACAAGCGAAACCTTACGCTTCACATAAGCTGATCTTTGTTGTGCCTGTTGCTGTCATGGCTCTTGGGTACATTACAAGCAGAGTGTTTATCTGTTTGACCGCCTGCTCAAGTAATCGGCCAGCCGGCCAGGCAGCCAGTCAGCCAGTTAGCCAGTCAGCCGGCCTATTAGCCAGCCAACCAACAACGCAACCACCATACGGGCGGTCAACCCAATAGCAACTGCCCACCATTATAAACATTCTTATGTTGCTTGTATGCTTACGATAACTATTATATATGTGTAGTCAGTATCTGTTATATATAGTACTTAAATTTATGCGTATGGCTTGACCATGTGATCATGATAATATTGGTCTTACCTTATATTCTATTTCGAGTTTTCTTATATTGGGAGGTAGCAGAGCTCAATCTTAAGCTTAGCAGCTTTAGTTTTCAGACATATTTTTTTTTACAAGTTCTTTTCGCATTTCTTTTCTCTCTCTTCAATTTTGCTTTTCTTATGCACAATCTTAATATTTCAGTTATGCTTGAGACAGTCATTCAAATTTATGTAAAAAAAAAAAAAAAACACAGAAAATTTTCTCTTAAAATGAAAAGTGAAATAACTTTTTACCTGAAAATTAATTTGTTTTTATCTAAAAAGTATTCAGCGTTTTAGCAGAAATAGTGCTCAGTAGTCCGGGGCCGAATGGACGGATAAAGGATTAAAGATCTTTCAATGATCAAATGCACGCAAACCTTCATCTGGTAAGTCGAAAATTACATCACCCACAGACACCCATCAAACCTTACAAGAAGCCACTAGATACCACTAGCAATCTTTGGATAATTTCGAAAAAAAAACCGGCATGAAAACTAGCCCAAGCTCAGCAGAAGTGAGACGACATGCTGGGATCATAAATTAAACTTCAAGTTGCTAGGAATTACGCAGTTTTCCCTTAATCTGAGCTATTGAGCGACGAGTATACAGTCAGGAAATGGTAAAAATATTAAGCTTTGCTTTTACTTCAGCCGAGTGTTTCGAACCAATTTTTGCAAGGTTCACCTTACCGCACTTACACTTACATACTTAATTTTCTTTAGGATGAAGGTAACCAAGTGGTTTAACGTTTTCTGAACGCTGAATAATCAGTTTTCTCGGTAATCGAATCGGACTTGAATACCTAGCATTTACGAAGCCCACCAGTGGAGACTTTATAGCGCAAACTCTATATTTATACATACTTATGTTTGTTTATTGACCAAATGGTTCACACGATCATTAATGCAAAGATGGTACTACTAAGGTAGTAAGAGGTTAAACTGAAACTGAGGGCGCATACATATGTAAATGATGCAGATTAATGCATGGATTGGTGAGGTCAAGTTAAACTGCGTTTGATTAAAATAATCAAAGGAACATTTTTTTTATACTTTTCTTGTAAAGAGTCGCTTAGAAGATAACGGTGGGAAAGAAATGTAGATATGTTTGTTCGATTTGCGAATGAAAACACATGCAGGTCGATTGCTGCAGAGACTATCGCATAGCCAAGAAGTTAAGAAGAACTTGTAAGGCACGCCACACTATGAAATGAGCATAACTGGATTGAGGCCTCAGTGCATTAGAACATAAGTTAAATAGGATCGGTGCCTAGTCTTAGCTCGATAAAGGCGTAGCACTTATCGATCGGGCACAAACATCATAATGTGCGGCCACTACTTATCGCCCGCTCACCGTTTTTTGTGACAAGTATCGTAATACAGGTTTAGCTATCCTGCAACTGATTGCTTATATAATAAAAAGTAATAGTCAGCAACGCGGTTAAAGAAGTGGGGAATATTTCGTACGGGCAAACCCAAAATGACTGGATGAAACTGAGACTGACAAAACCGAGTTATCCTGGTAGGATACTTTTCGTAGACGAGCCTACGCATAGGCATAGCGTATTGGGTATCAAAAAGTTGACCTAAGGCGAAGACGCTTTCCTTTATTGCCGTTTTGTCGTCACTTTTTGAATCGAATTTTCATATCCACACCCTTGCCTTCCTCTTTGCCTAACACCCGGGTCTAGTTTACATCATTTGGTAGCTTACAACTCAACTGAATGTTTAGACTTCCTCATCGTCTCGTCGTTCATCTCGTAAATATTTTCAAATCATGTTTTCACCCGGATGCACAGACATTTTGCTTAGTGACTTTGGACTTACATTGAAACGAATCATGGTGTTGTGTGTAAATGTAACAAACGCATTGCATCGCCATTTAGGTACTTGAATAAAATAGCTTTTACATGCATTTGACGTCTCGATCAAACATTTTACCCTTTGTATTATTTCGTAATTTTGCCGGAAAATCGAAAAACTTTTTCAACTAAAATGAAAACAATGGAAATACTAATGTATGCCGCACTACTTTAATAATAAAATTGTATTTTATCATCCTTATGGAGTTTTTGGTAAGCCAGATAGCTTAACATATTTAACTTGAAACTTAAGCTAATATCTTTAAACTTCATTTGCGTGAGTCAAGTGACTTTTGAATAATTTTTATGCTTTTAATAAAAAGTTTTTTTTTTGTTTTACTTAATTTCATCTGCAAGATGCAGGTTGTGCAGTGCAGCTCCTTCATCAGCGAGGATTCAATATTACTTTGTCGTAATTTAATTAAGGAAATTCTTATTAACATTAAAAATGCATTCATTTAAACCAAATGCGTTTTCCTATATGACCAAAATAAGGAAAATTGTTATCCATTATTCTAAATTTAAATCCATAAATGTCACATGCGTTGGAAATATCACCATAATTTATGAAAGCCCTCACCAAACCATAAATGGTTGAAGGTAATTAAAATAGAATTAAAAAACAACAAAAAAAAGTAAAAAAATAAAAAATAAATAAATAAATAAATAAGAACTGAAAAAGAGAAAAGGAAAGGCAACGAGTGCGACAGAGATACACTTTTGATATCCGTTTAAAGTGAACCCAACGCAAGCATACAGACTAAGAAAATTTTAAAGCTATTAGTCAACACAAATGCCAAAACTAATTCCTTTAACATTCAGTTGACAATCAGCAATCAACAGACAACAACAACAACAACAACAATAACAACACCAACAATAATAAGAATCTCGACAACAATCTGCTGCTGCAATGATCTTTCAACGATCATGATTTAATGATGCATCATGTGACTGTTGCTTATGCTGCTGTTGCTCTTGTTATTGTCGTCATTATCGTTTTCGTTGTTGTTGTTCTTGTTGTTCTTGTTGTTCTTGTTGTTGTTGTTGTTATTATTATTATTATTATTGTTGTAATAAAGAAGCAATAGCCGAAGATATTACGTTAATAAAACGAGAAAAGCAATCTAGAATGAAACTATGTTTATATAATAGTGATCGTGCAAGCAGCAGAGAAGCTCAGCATTTATGATAATGTTAAGTGGTAACAGTAGTAATAAGTTGTCTATAAGTGTGTCTCTGTCTTTGCGTTGTTGCGTTGGCTCTCTCCTCATTTATTTGTTACTTTTCTAGATGAACGCATGCGAATGTTTGAGACGATGATGATAATAATGAAAACGATGATGTGATGCGTTGTGAAGATGGCACGCGTACAATTGTCATTTTGTAAATTGCATAAACTGAGCAACATGACATAATGACAACTTATGTGTGAAAGCCTGCGACTGCGAGATAGGTAAGGTTGTATGTTTGTTTGAAGTTTTGTGCGTAAAAGCATACACATAACTAACATATCTCCTATTACGCCTCGTTATGTTAGTGTCACCCGAGCCCAATATCGAAAGATAACAAGCCAGGCCATAAAATAGGCGACAATCACCATCTCGTCAAGACTAGACCGGGTTTTCTTTTTATGTTTCTTTAAGTATCGAAAAATTCTAAAAAAGAAAACAAATAAAAAAAAAAAAAAAAAAAAAAAAAATACAATTAAAAATAAAACACTCGCGTGCGAAAACTGTTGCTTTTCGTATCAGGAGCGGCCTAACAATGTCTTCTCAGGTCGTTTATCGGTTTGCCTGGCCGGCTTGATGGTTAATTGTTTGGTTGGCTAGCAGTCCGTATGGTGGCGCGATTCTATTTGCTGTTGCTTTCCATTAGAGTATATGGTGGTAGATATGATTTGTTTCTCTTTTCTTTTCTTTTCTTTTTTTTTTTTTTTGCGCTTAATTATGCCTCCGTATGCCTGAGTGTTCGTGTTATTATTAAATTAATTTACTTTACTATTCAATTACATTTCATCGCAATAATACACATGAATACATTAAATACTCTCTGACATATGTTTGTTCAATACACATTAAGTTTACATATGTGTAAGCATTTATAGGCACACAGGTCTGAACCTGTTGCCTTCATTTGCTACTTGAATCTACTTTACACCTCTCTACACTTTTTTATTGTACGCCAACCAGCCAACCTGCATGCCAGCCTGCCTGCCTGCCTGCCTGCCTGCTTGCTCGTTTGCTTTCTTGTTTGCTGCACTCGATGATTATACACGTACGTACGTACATACGTACGTACATCTACTTTCAATTTCTGATTTTCATTTTTTTTTTCTCGCTCATCTTTTCTTTTTTATTTTTAATAGTGAGAATTAATTTTATTATCTTGTGCCTCTGTGTGTATGTGTGTATATGTGTGAGTGCGGTGTTACGCTGATATTACTATCTGCAGGCATGTGTTGTATGCCTTTTTGTCTACATTGCTTAGATATGTCTCTTTAAGTATTGGTTTTTTTCTTCTTGTTCTTCACGCTTTTACAGTTTTGCGACATATTGAAACTATTAAACGTTTTTTAACCTGTGCCTGTCAATTCTTTCCTTTTTTTTTCGATTTAAAATTTCGCATTTTTTGTATCGAATATTCGAGGGCGGAGGTATGTAAATCTTTGTCTTGTCTTTGTAACGGCCACGAATATGTGTCTTGAGATGAGTTTGAAACATAATTAAATATTCAATATGAAGAAGAAGAAAAAGCAATCTTTGGCGTTGCAAATATTTTTTTTTTTCCATTCACTCGCCTATGTACGCGTCTTTTTTTCTCTAAGGAGTCAGATCCCAGCATCCCTTCCTTCCCAGCAGTTCTTTCATTCATGCGCTAAAAAGGTTCTAAGATGTCCTGTCATGAATAGTGGCGAACGGCCTATAAATTTCACATTTTGTGTTATTTTCACCGCTGGAAGTCAAGAACGATCCGGCTTGCGCGCTTGTTCCGGGACCCGGTTATTTGCATGCCGATCAGAATTGAAAGTTTAACGATATCCTGAAATTAGATCTGGGTCCAGTTTATTGCCAGCGATATCGAGTAAACTCGAACGTAACATAAATATGCCGCTCGACAGCAATTTTCCAACCGAAAGATCTTTTAGGCGATAGTAAGAAACATGCATAGTTTATCGACAGCTGTAAGCTTGCTGCTCATTACAGAGAGTCGATAATCAACGATTATCGAGCTTACTGGATTAAGTTGACTGGATATCGGCAGTTGCAATCCCGCCTCCATCCACATCCATCTCGCCAATGAACAGTCACTTTAAGAGCACATAAGTTGAGCACGGAAACCATTTGATAGATTAGTTCCTTTTTCGAGAATTCATGCAGTTACCTACCGCATAGCCCTGGAGTTAGAAAGCGCGATTAGTAAGTCGGTATATCCGGGTTCAAATCCCAGTGCGGTACAGCCATACTTTAGTTATGATTGTCGTGCCGTGCTTATAGTGGATGCTAGGCAGAGAAAGAAGTAACACATGCCGACTCGGCCCACCCGTTTCACGCTGCCGTCACACTCTATCTCTCTCACTCTCTCTCTCTCTCTCTTTTCTCTTCGGATAATGCACATTCCCGACTGATTTGTTGTGGGAAAAAAAAAATAAATCGAAGACTCTCAGGCCAGTATTGATCATGTAACTGTTTGAGGGAAGATGAAAATTCAGGTAGACTTTACTTCGAGCGATCATCAGCATATGCAGCAGAATGCGGAGATTTTTTTTCCTCTAAATCCTAAAACCTGACATTGCCCTCTAAAAATATGTGAATCTCATGGGAAATCTTTTCAGTCTTTTTTTTCATTCGGTTGTGCACTTTATTGTTGCTTGCCGGAATAGCAAATAATTACTTTAGGACCAAGCTAGAAGAGATTACGAATTTTGATGTAACGGCTAATGGTTTATGAGCGCTCTTAAAAGAAATCGCGATTAAGTTAAAGATTTTCAGTGGTCCCTGTGATCCTTGATCACCAAAAGGTGATGGAACTCAGTTTACTTACTGTTGTTGGATTAATTCTAGGAAAATAATGAAAAACATCGTTTCATGGATGCGTGCATCAGTGGACTTCTTTTCTTGGGAGAAACGAGATTTCAGACTCTTTGAAATTTAATCAATAAAAGTGGGTCATCTTAAGAACGTAAAAGCTCTTAAGTCATACCTACCAATAGCATCTAAACAAAGCCACCAGAAAAAGAAAGCATGAGAAGAGAAAGGCAGAGAGGGAGGGAGGGAGAGAAAGAGAGATGCAAGGATGCAAGGAAACAGGAAGGAAAGAAATTCTGAAATCATTTAATCATATCCGTTTATATCCGTCTGTGCTTTTATGTCCTTTCCGTCTCGTCCATCTATATGTTGTTATCAAGAACGTAAAACTTAAAACATTCGACCAAAATTTCACAGTTGCATATCAGTTTAATTTCCATAAGTTCTGTAGAAAAGTAGATGTGATCTCTAATTAAATAACCAAAAGATAGAATAAATAGTGAAAAACAAGTGAAAACAGTATAGTGGCGCACGGGCCCCCATTAAGCATCCTACGCCATTTTGCTTAATGCAGCGGGGTTCCGAAATAAGACCTTATATTGGAAGTGGTCGGGAAAGTCATTGAGCCCGAATTATGTTCGTTGCGTTCGTCCTTGGATCAGTACACAAATTTCATCCAAATATCTCGAAACTTGCGACCTAAAGAGTAAACAAAAAAAAACAAGTCGAGCGGAGGACCGGACACGCAGCCGAACAGGCTTAGACCGATTCAGATTCACATTGTTCTAATGAAGAGTGGGTCTATCTGAAGTCCTCCTGGCTATTGCATATATTTGCCCGTACTTTGTACACCCCTGTACTACAAGTAACGTGGAGTATAATAAAAAATGACGAAATATTCCTTAACATTCTTCTTCTTACCTTTGCACAAAAAGGTTTCATAAGTTCGCTATCTTGCTCCTAAATACCACGATTCAATATTATTTAAGGTAAAATACTCGTTCGTTATGAAACCTTAATATCTTCCAATCGTAGTGTACACAGGCTTCCGTTCGGATCGAACTTGAGAAATCTCTTGGGTTATGACAATAGATAGAATAGGTATCACAGGAAATTCGTCTTCTGCTTAACAAAATCTTTCTTATTTTTTTTATTGTTTCTTTTATTGGTTTTTTCTATATTTAAATATCATAAAATACATTGTTATGTGTATGTGTGTTTATATTTGAAAATATTTTGAAAAAGATCATAAATATTGATGTATTCGTAAGAAAACATTTTTACGGATAATTTTTTAAAAGAGAAAAGAAATCTATTTAAAAAACTTTTTCAACAGAGCGTGTAAATCGCTTAATTGAATCGTGAACCATTTTACTTGTTTTTGAGAAAAAATAGAACCGCGTAACTCATTCGAAATCGTATTTGAGAACAGAAGGAACGCCAGTATTTGTATTCTCATAAATTTCATGGAATCCATAAATAAGACTTTCCGCCATTGGTTTCTTAAAAATCAGTCAATCAATGATAAAATTATAACTAATCGATTAATTTTAATTTACTTTTGCAATACAAAGTCTTCAGCAACACCTTCGCCTGGCTTTCCTGGCAATGCAAACCGCTAAGTGTTTTTTTTACATATAAAAATATGAGCAAATACCCCGGGAATGTCTCCTGTAGGTGGAAAACGGTGACAGTCAGAGAGAAGTGAGGCAAGTGAGGAGAGAAAAGTTATTGATTGAAGCTTAATGGCTGTGTGAGCAATCGGTAACTGTTGTGCCTTTAACGACTGTGGACTGATTACAGCTACGTGCCAAGGTAACCAGTGAGGCTTGTGCCCTCCTTTGAATCGCAGTTCTTTTCTACTCGCCTACTCATGCGGACAAAATATGTTGTTAGTCGATCTGGTGTATGACTTTGAACCGCCCATAAGATGTTGCCTTAAGACATATTCTCTCGCCTTAACTTCAAGAATTATTCACTGACTAGTTTTAAACAACTGTGTTATGGCATTGAAGTTCTAGTGAATTCCACAAGCGATTGTATATGCAAAAGACAATTTTAGCTATCGGACAGTACGAGTTCTAATGGTTGACCTGATTGATTCTAAATAAGTTCAATTACTTCGAAGTGTTACCGATTTTCATAAATACGATGATTAGAAGACACGACCTCATTCCACATAATTTCCACAAATTTTCGAATTATGCAGATACTCGGAGGATTCAGTCAAATAGAGTGACAATTTGCATTGTATTCGGAAGGAAATGACATGCATTGACCAAAGAAATTCGTCAAGTCGTTTTCGTAAAGTGAACAATTTGACGATTCCTTGAATGCAGTACGCACGCGTCAAGCTTTAGTTTAACATACGCTTAAGTAGGCCATCAGAAACGTGTCTTGCGAGGGTGCTTTCTCGCTCACTTCCTCTTCAGTCTCTGAAATTTATTGCAAGACGAAGTATATATATGTGATGTGATGTTCAGCCCTTTTTTTTTTTAAATTATGGTTTGTTTTATTGTTTTATGTCCTCCAGACAAATTCTATTTTTTTTTTACTTTTTCGTATATTTTATTTTATAGTCTGAAATATGTCTTGACACACACGAGCACATCTACTTTCCTGCACATATATGTATATATGTTAAGAGAGAAGTAAGTCTTATATTTAATCTTTTTGATATCGAAAACTCGCACCTTAGATGAATTGGTTACGAGTGTTTCCTGTGTGCGTCAAGAAACAAAGAGTAGGAAAGAAGAAAAAAAAAAAATTAGAGAATGAAAGGAGCAAAAGACATTTAAAAAAGTTATTTTCATATTGAAGAAAAGGGGTAGTTTTGGTTACACATCTGGATAAAGTCCTGGTTTTGCTAAACGTTATTTATTTTTATTTTTATTTTTATTTTTTTTTATTTCGTTTTATTTTATTGTATGCACATCTTGCCTTTGCTTTATTACTAAATAACAATCTTTCGTCGTAGAACTTCTGGCACTTGAAAGTGAAAACATATATAACGAACAGTTTCAACGAACACGAGGAAGTGTTGTTCTTGCTTTATGAACTTACTAAACCGTTACTTCAGATTTCACTACGCGAAATACTTTCAAGAAAAAAAAAAATGAAAACTTTTTGTTAAAAACACCTTGAAAAATTTGATTAGAAGGTACACTTTTTCAAGTATTTCTTAAGAAATTTACTGTAATTTGTTTCCCTTATTAGCGTTGAAAATGAATTCTCGAAACTTTTATGCTATACAGCTACCTACGTCATCCACGATGATCTGAGGAAGAGCATTGGTTTATGGCGCTTTTCTCGATGCGACTAAAATATTAAAGATAGGAATTGTAAAATTGTAGAGAATGACGGACCAACCAAAGAAACCTTATTAAGGTATATATACCGTATATGTGTTGCAAGTGAGTGTTTGCAAAATTTCTGAACTTTTGATCAAGTACAACCGGTTGCCAGGGTAAACATATTAATTGTGTATGAGTGGGACGGGAGTGGGACGCAAAAATACTTCTGATTTTCCCTCGTCTCGTTCGTTATAAGGACACATTTTTCTCCAGTGTTAAATAATTTGATATCGACAGTAATTTACTAGCCTTCCAGAAGTATTATGTGTTTGCAAAAGTGTTGATAGGCGGCTTCTACAGGTAAAAATTATAGTGAAATGAGAAATACCCGGGAACATAACGGTAGAATTCCATGAAAAGTAATAGTGTTCCATATAATACCATTGATTTAATCAACGTACGCAGACGTTCATCCTGGAGCGTTCAAAATTGCATTTTCGACCTTCATTAGTTTTGTTGTTCAATTTGGAGAAATCGCCTGCCGCAGCCCACCAAAAACGTTCAAAAGCTTGTGGTGATGCTGCTCCATCATATCCCGATTGCCATTTTTGGTTTGAACGACTTAAAAGTGATGAATTTGAAGTCAGTGACAAAAAGTGGCCTGGAAGACTTACGAATTTTTTCTGCAGGAGTTTTTGTTTTCTCCTTACAGGGTCAGTAGAAGCAGGTGAACTGAAGTTCGCTTGGTTTTCGCTTAGTAACAATGAGTCCATATTTCTATTGGTATCGGTTTAAGCGTCTGTTCGGTATTCTACGATGAAAATGTCGATAGGTAGATAAACTATTGTTGCAATCGATTAAAAATATTGTACGGGACTATTTTGGCTATCCTAAGAGTAACGATAAACACTCTGAGAAATGTGAAAACAAAGCTTTATCGATATCATACTTAGGATGCTTCGTATCATATATAAATAGTCGTCAAATAAATATTCGCTGTTAAAGGGAATGCAAAGTATGGAGCAAGCTGTCCATTAAACTTGTAAAAGTCGATTTCAATCTTTTTATGCGATAATCAAATGATAACCATTTCGTTTGAAAGTCATTATCTCGGATTATTTCCACCATAATCATCCACCAGACTTACATTTAAGTTAAGAAAATTGATCTTTGGAGGAAACTGGCCACAGAGTATCCTTTCGAGTTTTGCCTTGACAGGAGAAATTGATGTCAAGTACGCTCTTGATCGAATCCGAAGTCGATCGGATTAAGCTAAATATAATTCGAATTTAAGAGGGATGCCTTCTCTAAATTGCATCGGTTAGGATTTGGGTAAATTTAGCCATGTTTCTGTAACAAACTATCCGTGACGTAGTTCAGTTGGTTTTTATTTATTACGAATTTTATTGCCGTACAGAAAAGTTTATACTCGCGTGGTATAAAACGTTTGATATATTTTGTGAAATATTTTCTAAAGCGTATGCGACAAATATTTCATTTTTTTTCGTCTTTTTTGTTCTTTTTTGCAATCAGCAATTTTTTACTTTGCGTTTAGATATTTTTGTTATTTTCAGTTCGTATTATATACGTACACAAAATTAAGTTAACTTCCTGTGTGTCTGGTCAATTATAGCAAATTAATAAGGACTTCCGTTGTTTTCATTTTCAAATGGTTAACCCCTTTTGTTATCTATCGTTCTGTATCGGTGGCCTGTGCTTTCTAATGTCTGCTTGTTGATTTCAAGGACAAACTTTGTTTATTTGGCTTTTGTTTGTCTTTCTTTTTTTTCTTTTTTTTTCTGTGTTTTGCTTAGCATTTAATAAACGAAGAGTGAAAGGATTGCAAATAAAAGCAAAAGTTATTAATTGAGTAACTAACGCGGCAATGTGTGCGCAGTCGGAGGACGAGGTAACATTTTTAAAGCGTAAATTTATGAAAAAGTAACTAAAAGTACTTTAACTGTGAATTATGTCTCGAACGAGATACTTTAACGACCATGAAGCTGTTACTTTTCTCTTATGTTTGCACAATTAATCTTCTCATGTATGCGCGGCGAAGCAACTTTTTGATAACTTGTGTTGTAGCGCCGCTTTAGCAAATGTTTATTAATTGTAGCACTTTCTAGTTAGGACTATGCAAGCGGACTTTGACAGAATGTTACACTCTTGTTAACTTTCTTCATCACTTATATAGCACTCCAGTAATTTATTCATTATTTTGGATCGAAGTAAAACATTATCCCAACTTTGTACATGTTGTTATTTAAAAGCACGTCGTGAGCGGGATACTTATTGTTAGCTGCGAAATAATTGAACACTATATACCAAGCTTTTTATGCCTTACGCTATTTGCATTACATAGCTCAGTAAGTCTCCGGTCCGACTTATATATGACAACGCTATTGATAGCATAGACGTATAGCATCAACCTTCAAGCGAAACGTTTTAAAATATCATGACATTACGAGCATTGATTTATATGTTCCAGCGATTTTAGTGACGTTGCTTTTTTCGTTACTTTGGACGGCTTTCAAGGCTAAATACCAATCTGACTTTGGAGTGTAGTGCTGAATCCATGTCCATATATCTATTTAAACTAAACAGCACGGAATAGCGCTCTTTGCAAAAGTGCATCTCGAACAGAGCTTTCTCGCGGACTAATGTTCGTGCAAAATAGTAAATACACTGCCCTCTAATATCTTTAGGTTGGCAGTTATCTTACGCAACTTTGTTTTACGGTTTTGCAAAATTATTTTGTAAACTTTTCTCATGTTTCTCGGAACAACTGCTGTTTTTGGGCGAGCAGAGCGTGCAGGTATCGTAGGCGTTGCTAAAACCGCGCTGAATCTCAGCATACCAGTAGATAACCGTTGATTTTCCCGCTTCAAAGTCTCGAAGTCTCTCGCTTATGAAGTCACTGTTTGGCCTTAAAACTATTTTTCGCCATAAAAAAAAAACATACTTTCATCCATATAGGAAATTCTTTTCCATCGATTCTTTCGAAAACTACAAAACTGATAAAGTGGCTTCGGTGGACTTCTTCTTTATTTTTGGTGAGTTCATGTCAACCCATAGGGGACTTATGTCTTACTCTGATTTCTAACGTAGCCCAAGACGGATTAATTGAGATTCAGTCGAACTAGTTTGGTTCCTGCATTTCTCGTGTACGCTAGGGAAGAAAGAAAGCGTACAAATTCCAGCTTCGCACGAATTACTTCCGTACATCTCCCAAAAGGCAAAGTGTTCTGCTTTTTCATAAACGCAAAAGCCTTTCAGTATGAAGTGAAGACTTTCAAGTGGAACGTCGTTTACTACTGAAGCAAGCAGCGTGTTGAAATTACTCTTCTGGAGCCATTTTAAAACGTCTACGAATTTCTTTGCTTCTCATGCCTCTTAAGAACGCCTTTACTCGGATATATCTCGACCTACTTACTTACAAGTCAAAAAAAAAAAAATGTATTAAGTGATTAGAAGATTTATTGCACACCAGCAACGATCCTTCTTTCTTCCCCTTTCGTGTCCGCTTGTAGGAATTGTTACGCTCTTCCAAATGACCATTTTTGGGGAAAACATTTGAATGTGCGTTTAAGCTGCAGCTTTTTGTTTCGCCAACTGCATATGTTCTTAATTGTGCCTCTGGCCTTGACCTACTTCTAAATTTTGTGTCTTTTCGAAAAAATAACGTTTTTTTGTTTTTTTTCCTTTCAAATATTTTTCGCCATCTGACAACTGTTCCTGTCTCCTGTAATTGAAAGCAACGCATAACGCAAGTAAGTAAGGGAATGTAATTGTTATCAATGTAGGGCGCTAGGCTATCAATTCGCAAAACACACACATACACACACACAGGCACACATTCAGGAACAAACAAATTCTTGTCAAACCATATAAAGGAGTACGAAAGACAATTCGAAAACAATATTCTCCCGCAAATACGAAAACAAAAAAAAAAAAGGAAAAAAATTTCAAAACAGTTGTTACATTTCAAAGCACACATTACTTCCTGTAAGTAAGTGAATTGCAGCGACAATGATAGACAGAAAGAAAGTAAAAGGGAGAAGTAGTGTGAAGTAAGAGAAATAAGGTGCGAGCGAGAGTGAGAGACAGACAACTGAAGGAAGGAAGAGTGTTGAAATCCTGGTAGACGAGGGAAGCACTTGCTCTTGCACTTGAACAATTGCTGTAAGGCAAAAAGCAATTGCAAGGGGAAAGTTGGTAAAGTAAGTAAGCGCAACGCATACATACGTACATTCATATAAATGTATTAAGTCAAAGTGAAGGAAGAAAAATGAAATAGAATGAAATGTTCATTCTAAGGCAATAACTCGGGTAATCAGCACAATGAAGGATAAACTGTCGAGGCATTACAGAGGTCTTACCTGTATTATTATTGTTTCCCTAGGCCTATTGTTTATGCTGTCTACGCTCGATGCATAAGTTTGCTTTTCTCTTCTATCTTCTTAGCAAAAAAGAATAAAAAAAACATAGCTTTTTTTTTTTTTTATTTACACCAACAATATTGTTATAGCTGTTGTAACAGCCTTACTGTGATAAAACATGTTGATATGCAAACGCATACCAATCAACCAACTGCAGCATAATACAACAAACGACATAGCCCGGCACAGTTGAAGAGCACCGACAGACAGACAAACAATTTACAAGTCTTTTTTTGAATTGTTATTGTTGTTGTTGTTGTTATTGTTATCATAATAAAAACACACACACACACACATATATGTGTATCTAAAGGCAGCACGTTCTCAATTGTGTGTAATTGAGGAAGGCCTTAAACCTATAAAAAGGGGAATGCAAAGGTTTGCTTTTTTTCCTCTTGTTTTTTGTTGTTGTTATTATTGCTATACTGCGAGAAGCTTGTTGTAAAGTTATACGTGTGGATTTATAACTTGGGCCAACTCGACTTGAATCGAGTACTGGTGGGAAAGGGATAGAGACGACTCACAACATCGATAGCGTGTAGAGTACTAATAGCGATATAAGAACAAGAGCAACAATAAAAATGAAAAACAACAACAACATTAGTAAATTTAAAAGTATGTGTTGCTAATAAAACTACGTCACAGCCCTTAGTGTTAGTTTGTGCGTAAAATATAAATGCCTGGCAGAGCCAACATTAAGCAGCAGCAGCAGCAGCAGCAGCAAACCTTTGAGAACATAAGAATTATGGTTGGATCTGTATATCTATGTCAGAGTAGCTCACATGTACACGAACATATGTACTCATTTACGTTACTTTACTTACTAGCTATAGTTTACACTCTCTGCAGCAACGGTAACAACAACAATAGAAAGAAAAAAAAAGGCGTTCAACAAAATGTGTCTTTTCAAGTTGTAAACATTTGCCATAAGATTTTGTTAAAACAAAGAGGAGATTGTTGATCTACTCGAATACATTCGTACACACACACACACTGGCAAACTGTTGCTCTTAGAGTCAATTTGGACAAACACTTGTCGTTGGTGTTTGTAACAATATCGACCGAGTTGCTTACAAATTGGCGCTAAAAGATATGTTTTCCATGTTGTAATTGCAGTCAGTTGTTTATAATTATTCTTCATAACAATGCACATACAACAGCAACCGCAGCCGCAGCAATATTCAAATTACTAACGTTTTTTTTCTTTTTCAAATAGAAAAAAACTATTTTTTATGAAAGACAAACAAAAAAAAAATAAATAAAAAAATATAATAAAGTAAAAATAGCAAATTTTTATTAATTATATTACACTATGTATTTTCCCATAAATGTAACCAAGCATAACAAATTGTCACAAAAATGACAAAAACAAAAACAGTAACAAAACGAGAAAAAACAAAGGACTTTTAAGCAGGACTCTTGTGCATATGCTTTTGTATTTTTTTTTTTTTTTTTTTCATTTTGACCTAACATATGTAACGATGAACATCTTGTTGCAACCCTCCTTGTCTGTCAGCCGTTTTTATTACTATTTATATAATGTAATTATTATATTTAACCAACTAGAACCTAGTAATTGATGTGCACAGTTAATTCAATAGGTCTTGTTATTGTTGTTTTAATGCATTTATAAACTCTCGACTTGTTCGCTTGACGAACGTAATTAAACTTCATCGCTATATTTTATTTAGTACTTCAGCCTAGAAAAGGTATATTAATTCTATTATACGATTTCGCGATAGTTGATAGTTTTAAAAGCTTCTTCTTCCTTTTGTCTATTTAAAGTCGCTTCTGATCACAGCTATCCATGCTACTGTTTAAATATGCGTAGGAAGATAATGCGCACATATACACAGCCGATAAGGTTCATTCTGGGTTCGAGGAGTAATGAGGTAATCGTGAAATATCTTCGCTGTCCGATACAATCGCTACACGTTAATACAGTTGAACCGTTATGGAGAGTTTTAGAGTGGAGACTAAGGGGTACGTTTCCACTCCTAACATCGATTAAAGCAATTGGTGGATGTTTTGATACAAGAATGAGACAACATTCCATTGAAAGCTATTCAGATACTCTACAAATCTATTCCTTAAATCTATTCCAAACCTATTCCAGCTGTCATGTTACCAAATGCTGGCCCGGCACTTAATTAATAATAAATAAAAATTGTCTATGGATCACTTGTTTACATGACTTTATCCATGCCCTGTATATTTGTCACAAACGCTCAATAAGTTCATAGGATGGCATACGGATGTCACCACTATTGACCTACACATATGATTTTTAGATCTTGCTCTTGAGACTTTTAAAACCGTCAAGCGGAATGTGTCAAAATTTCATGACATTCCAACCATTACAAGCGTACAAGTTCCACTTGCTTCAATGACGTCACTTTTCTTTCTGTACTTGTCCACTTGCTTCAATGACGTCACTTTTCTTTCTGTACAACTTGGATAAGTCTGAACTGCCTGTGTAGCGTAACCAAAATAAAACTATAACTTGTAAACTAAAGGTCGACATCTATTATGAAATGCCTTTGGGTTGAAGGTTAGTATTGCCTAAATAAAAGTCGTATGGATTTGCCAATAGTCGTCTTATGTCTTTATTTTGTCCTGCTAACTTATTAAGTGATTTGCTGTAAATACATAAATTTTTTCGAAGTAAATTACACGAATTATTCATATCAGCAAATAACAATTAGTTCGATGTATTGCAAGAGCACAAAAATGTGTATATGTTTTGAGTTCTATCGCGGGCTAATGTCGCATGTTGTCTGTTAGAAAACGTGTTTAAGACTGCAAAATGGAAAATCAAACTTGTGAACATGAGGAAAATAGATAAGAAGAAAAGCAATTTCGATGACTGCATAGATGCAGTAGCAGTGTAGGAAGAAATACTGTTGGGTTAGAAAAATAATATTCTCTCAACCAGCTTCAAAAGCATGTGTAAGCGTAACCAGAGAGACCGCTGTGGCGGTATACTGAAAATTGTACGCCACAGCACTGCTGAGTAAGAGTTCATTTTAAGTAACCAATGCATCCCATCGTTTATTCGTACAAACCCAAGTAATGGAACTTACCGCTTATGGGCAATAATGGCAATAATTGGACTTATTCAGTAAAGACAATATTCAGTATTGTAGCACTTAAGAACAAAATCACTACAGGAAAGAAAGTCTAAATTAGTCTTCCGAGAAAAGGAAACCGTTTCCCCTTTTTCCTATGCTCGTTATAAAAAATTCAAAGCGCTATCTTTTCGTTGAAGTGCTTGCGATTACGTACATGTAAGTTTAACTCTGTTATTATTTGACATTAAAACTTGATCAGTTTCAGATAAATCCTAAGCTTGTAGTACTCTGCTATGATACAAGTTTTATATAGAAATTTCTTTGGCATGCATGTGCTCCAAAATCTCAACGCAAATCGTAAATCGCTTCATTCATAGTTAAGGCAATCATTCGGCAACAACGGTATTTTATAATTTCAGTGGCACATCCAGGAATACAGGCTTTATAATAAATGTGTACCCTGTGGCACTTGCCAACGAATCGTTTGTTGCTATAGTGCTCTGACGTTCCATAAAATCTATAAAACTTTAAGAATTTATTTTAATTGTTTTTTATTTTGCATTTAATTGCTACTAAAAGTAATTTAGAAAAAAAACATATTCTCTCCATAGACTCCGCTGTTCTTTCTAGGAATGGGTGAAAATTAAATTAATTCAACTTTGAGTTATTTCTTTTTTTGGTTTTATTTAACTTTATTTTAAACCATTTAATTAGTTATTAAAATTAGTTAAAAAAAAGTACAAATGAATATGTGACACTAATACATAGAAGACTGTAAATGGGTTGTTTCGATAAAAGTGTAGAACTCTATTCTTTCCTTCTTCTTCTTCTTCTTCTTCTTCAAGAGAATGGAAAGATTGGTATCAAATCTCAATAATCTTACAGTCGGCAAAGACATAACATATGTCTTTCCTCACTTCCTTCTGACCGTGAACGCTTTACGCGTATAGAGGATATCCCCTGAGCGATTGCTCATATCTCGGAAAGCTGAAAATATATCTTTAGAAATAAACTTGGGATAATGAATTCCAATAGACTTTTTATATGCTTTACATACATTTAAACATATTACAAAAAAAAATCAATTACCATACTCCGTAATACTGAGTAGGAGTATGAGTTGGTGCAGTTAAGCGAAACTATCGCTACATGAAACAGATATTCAAGCACTGGTCCTATCCGGTGAAAGATATGGTATCATGATCTTGCATCATAATGACATCCACCCTCTTATGGCAAACATAGACCAAGGAATAGCAACGCGACGGAGCGAGTGTTGACCAGGCGCTATAATCGTTACCATATGTTTAAATCGTTCGATTCTCTTTTCGACTTTTCTAAAGAAAATTTCTTTTCTAGATAGCCATTAAAAGCTCCGTTTGTCTGTCCATACGGAATGGTTTTCTGCGTAAAAGGTGACAGGGGGACTAATTAATGAAGGAGGAGGAGAATATTTTTAATAGAATACCTGAATACCCTCAGACTTTTTTAACCGACATTCAATTCTACTAACAAAAGTGGGCAGACACATATTTGCAGTCTTGATATCTTATAGATATCGATTCAATATTTGCATGTATAATAACATATTTACATATTGACGTATGTCGCGTTTGCAATATTGCTGTATGAGTAACAATCACATTGATTGATCAATCATTTCCAATGTCTTAAGTGATCTCACACCATTTCTTATAAATTTATTTAAATGTAGCCACACAAAAACTTTGTCTAGCTCCTGATACTACTGTGACATTGCTTTTTACATTGCTTGAATACTATGTATGTACGGTTGTATGCGTGCAAGTTATTACTGAACAGTCAGATATATTTCACTGATGAAAACCAACAATGCAATGATTTTAATTAAATCGCACCAATTAAGCATATTAAACGAACAACGAAGAAATCTTCCTCTTAGAAAAAAAAAAACACAATGCTTTACGAAAGCAAGTAATAAAAGAAAGGAAGGGGTGATCTCTCGGTTCTCGCTTTTAAATACGGCAAACCTCAGTATCAGCATCATCATAAACCAACAAGTTGCGACATCATCAGCATTATTATTGTTATTATTATTATTATTACCATCGCACACACAAAATATCTTGCTTTTATTATTGATCTCAGTGATGGGGTTTTTTTTTTCTATGTTAGTGGAATGAATAACAATTAGGACCAGATGCATACAACATATACATAACGATAGATCATATGGCTGCCATTAATGTGTATGTACGTATGTATGTATGTATGCATGTATGTATGTATGCATGTGTGTATGTAAGTTTATGTGTGAAAGTCATAGAATAAAAATCATTTAATATTTCACATAAAATTAATGGTAAAAAAATTGACAATTTGCGTCACAAGCTAGCGACCTAGTGACTGAAAACATTTAAATGTGTCTTTAACAATTAGTATTAAAGAAAAGAAACGAAAAAAAGAAACAAAAAAAAAAAAAACAAAAGTACAAATGAACACAAACACACCAACAGCAGTTAGTTATGAAAGAAAGAAAGCAAGCATGGTTTCCGAATGCTTCTCAAGCACATATACAATAAAAAAAAAAATAAAAAAATAAAAAATGTGCTCTCCTAATAAAACTACATTTACGTTACGTAAACACTTAACAACAAATGTTTGGTTGTGTTTGTGTGCCTTATACAATTTTTATAGGATTTTATTATGAACTGCACCACACACACAATCGGTTCATCTCGACTATATTTGTAATAATTGCAAATTATTTTTCATTCCCTAATCTTTTAAGGTCAATCGATGTTAAGTAGAATCACGAATACCATCGCCTTAAAGTGAATATTTGCTTATATATATATATATATATATATATGTGTGTGTGTGTAATAAATATGCGATTTATGTGTGCACTTCTTATTGAGTTTTGTGTTGAAGAAATTTGTAGAAAGTTTGTCTCTCGTTCTCTCCCTTTTTTTTATTTTTTGTTTTTTATTTTTTTTTTCTTTTTTTTGTTATCTTAGTTGAAATCAATCTCTTATTAAAGAAAGAATTTCTTGTCTTCACACATATATATATATATATGTGCGCTTATATGCATAATGCTGACAAAGAGCCCAAAGTTCGATTGGGTATGATTATGAATGAGATTTTGATTAAAATTAATTTCAAGAATAATAAGAAACATATCTACGAACATATACACTGTTGAACTTCAATTAACGCAGCAAATTAACATACATTCGTGTTACCCGAACAGTGATTTCTAAAACGATATCAACTTTATGTAAGAGACTTCTTCGATGTGCTTGAGTTTACTTAATTCCAGTTGCATGCAGTCAGTTGAAAAGTCCCAATGATCAATAATTCCCGGGAGTGACATACTCGTAGATGGCGTGTCTAATAAAAACGAAAAAAAGTTTTATTTTTAGGAAAAGCCAGCCGTCAAAGAACGTCAATCAAAAACTTGACGTCATTTGGTCCATAACTTGAAGGGGTTTTAAAGAGGTTAGTTTTGTTTTTTCTTCCCTACTATGGAAATGAAAAAAGCCGAAGTTCATGTTTTGATTAAACATTACTTAATGATAGGAACAGGTAACGCTCAAGCTCAGCGTGGACCTGAAAAGTCTTATGCTTCTTCTCTCCTCCGGCAAAAATACAACTTCTCGATGGTTCGCTGATTTTTAGTCCCAAGTTTATTCTTATCAAGTGAAAAGCAACGCTGCAAGTGGTAATTGATTTCTTGAAGGCATTAAAAGGCGCCCTTTAAAATAAAAATTTTTACATAAAGAAGCTGTTTTCAGAATGGATATCGCGTCTACGCACAGTGGACCAAATACGTCGTTCCGCAATGTCAAATTTTCTGGAATTTAAGTTCGAATTACTGCCCACACACTATGAGCCTCAACAACTTTTGTCTGCTTTGTATGAAAAGATAAGGCGATCGTGGAAAGCGAAGTGTGTTTTGAGTGCTTTGACCAATCATTCTATCAACATGTAAAAGCACTATAGCGGGCCCCGCCCCAGCGTTAAATACCCTATGCCGCACTACAATTATGCATATAACGACTTCTGCAAAAAAAGTTTGCGAGAAAGTGGACCGATCCAAACTATTTCCAATGGCATTCACTCTTGGGCCAAAACACCTCAGCGTATCTAATTTACAATGCGTAGAATGTACACAAGAATACAAGACGGACGAGTGCACAGACAAGCTTAGATCGATTCAGAATCGCAAGTAACACAAAACGTAGATCTATTTGAAGGCCTTTTGTGCCTTGCGTACATCCGCACAAACTTAATATATCCTCATACTAAAAGAACTGTAGGGCATAAAAAGCCATCGTAAAATTATATCAGCCTTGGATTGATTATTCACTTTTGAAACAGACTATGTTCAGGAACAGTCTCGAATTTGAAATGAAAAAAAAAACAAATCTACTCTTACTTTAGTTCCAGGAGTTGTTGACTGGTGTATTATGTAGTGTTAGATGCCTTTGTGTATGTTGATTTGTGATAGGCGAACTGTTGGCATTTCTTGATGAATTTTCTTCACGAGAATTTTTTTGCGATAATAACTGTAATAGTGTTACCGTTCGCTGTTCCAATACATTTACTTATCTACTATGTACACATTTCCAAATGAATTAATAAACTATACGATTTAAAGGCATCGCATAACTTAGACCATGTCCGCCTGTATTGAAAATCTATTGCACTTGAGATTTGAACACGTGACCATCGAGTTTTTAGTCGCTTTCCTTTGCCAACTCGCCTACACAGTTTTTGTTTATTTGTCCGCTGACCTTTAAAGCGATAAGGGATTTACACAGATGGAGAGAGAAGTTTGAACTTGGCCTATATACACTTCAGTTAAAGATTCAAGATCGCTGAGAGTTGCACAAAAACAATGCGATGTCGCTCGGAATACTCGCCTGTCAGATACCACTTATTTGAAGCGAAAAGATATATAAAGCAAAGCATTTTGTTGGGTAAAGAACTTTACAGGACCTTTATGAAGATATAAGAAATAATCTTAGATCGTTGGCATTTTCGTTCTTTTCATTTTTCAATTTTTTCTCTTTATATTTGTTTGGTTTTTACTTTTTCGATACGTGGACAGTATGTGTGGAAAACTTTTTGAGGGAAAATTTCAACTTTCTGTTCACACCTTTGCAACTTGAATAGCTTAATAAATATCGTTGGACAAATTTTTCCAAAAATTTAGTCTCGACCAAGAGCAACTGTTTTATAACATCTCTGATAGGTATTTTTTTCTAACAATTTCGTAAAATTTTAAGATTGCAGGCTGAGTACAGGCTGAAAAACTTCTCTTGCATCGAAGGCTTTTAGGAAAATATTTCAAAAATAAGTTAGATATGCACTTTAAGGCAGTATATTAAATATATTAAAATGGACTTTCAGTTGACGAACAGACAAACTATTTAACAGACACTCTTGACTAGAACATAAATGATTTGCTTTTCAGTAATTTGTAGTTCGCTTAGATTATTGTGATTAATTTTTTATTTATAGTGTTTTGACTTTTTTGCCTGAGGAGAAAACCCTAAGATATATTATTAAAAAAGACTTGGAACTACTGAGAACATTTGTTTAAATGGATTTTGTAAAGCTGCCCAAATTTATAAAAAGAGTCGAGAAGATGGGTCTTGTCATTGTTCATTCAAACATTTGTTTTCCTCTTTAATTGCAAAGAGCCAGGTTAAACAAAGAGGACGATGGCTTACCAGCGCAAGATTGGTGTAAATGCAATTTTGAAAATCTTCGTTGTGCACTCTTCCTCCTTTTCTCTCCCACTTCAGTATAATTTGATACGTAAACAACTTCTCCGAGCTTAAATTAATTGCTTATATAAAATATAACCGACGCTTTCGTTGCTTCCAAAATATTGAAATATTGAATATATATATAACTTAGATATTTGTGTTCCTATGGTATGTAAGTTTCACGTGCTTATGAGCTATCTGTCAGTGTATGTCACAGGTTTAACAGATGAATGTCACTAAGCAGCAGTTATGGAACTTCTGTTCTATTCTGTTTTAAACTGCAAGAAAATGCAACTAAAGCTACGGATATGATTGACTAACTCTGTCATAAAAATGTAGTAAGCTACGAAAAGGTTAGAAAATGCTTGACGAGAAAGCGTACAAAAAATTGTAGTCTTGGAGAGGATAAACTTTCGCATAGGTTGTCCGCAACCAAAGCAACCCTGAAAGGGATCTTTAACTTGGTTGGGAGTCTCTCCTCCTTGCTACTTATTCTCCAGATCCGTCTCCTCCAGTCCTATTTAGCAGATAAAACAGTTCTGCAAAGTTGAAGATATGCGGAGATGGGTCGGCGGGTACATACTTGCTACCGCGAAGACATCCGCAACCTACTAGGTAAGAGAAAGACAATAGACGATGATGTTGAACCTCTCCATTATTAAGCATCGCAATATTTTAAATAAATTTGAATTTTATCGAAAAAAGCCCCTGAGGGACTAAGTCGGCAAAGAGTCTTGACTAACAGCTCAAAGCATTCAAGTGGGTTCAAACCTCAAATGCGGCTAAGTTTTGAATAAAGCCGATAGCCTTAGCACTTTAGGACTTTAGAGACTTGGAATTTATTCTCTGCCGATATTAATGATAATATTTAAAGACTTAAAATATATTAGGGTTACCCATAAGTAATCAACGCCAAATAACGACGCCTTAAAATCTCTAGTGGAGATTTCCAATTTTAACTATCCAAGATCCAAGATTAACTATACAGGAACTATCAAGAAGTCTTGGGTCTACCTGGTCCACCGTACAGAGAAGAAGAGAAATTGGCAAGGTACATAGACAAGGTAAATGGATTCCACACGTGTTGTCTGAGGCCAATAAAGTAAACAATTTGTAATTCCATGTTCACCAGACTAAGCAGAGATCCTTTTTTGTCTAGGATCTTAACTGGAGATGAAAAATGGATCCTTTATAATAATATAAAGCGATCGAAACAATGGTTGTCTGCAAACGGGAGACCTCTTCCAACTCCTAAACCAACCCTATCCCTGAGGAAGGTGTTACTGTGTATTTGGTGGGATTGTTCCGGTATAGTGCCTTACGAATTATTGAAACCTGGGGAGACGGTTACTGCTGACCTGTACTGTCAACAACTACAACGGTTACCGTCCGCACTCACAGAAAAAAGACCAGCTTTAGTGAACAGAAAAGGTGTGATACTCGAACAAGATAATGCCCGTCCTCATGCAGCGACAATTACTCAAGAGAAAATTAAGCAGTTAAGCTGGGAACTTCTACCGCAGCCTCTATACTCTCCAGACCTAACAGCGTCGAACTACGATCTGTTCAGGTCACTAGAGCATTCGTTACGAAATGAAAATTTTAATTTCTTATCCGATGTCCAAACGCACCTTGAGTTATATTTTAAGTCACGCCCACCCCACTTTTTCGAGAGGGGGGTTGAACTTTTGCACGAACGATGGCAACAAGTCATCGCAAACGACGGATGATTACATAAACCATTAAAAACGAAAATGTCGTTTCAAAAAAACATTTTGTCTATGAATGCCAAATAGTTAATTACTTATGGGTCCCCCTAATATTAACGTTATAGTTGAAAGAAAAAGTAAAAGACCATCGAAATTTCTTTCTTACCAAACCAATATTTTTTATGTTTTTTAGGGCTTTTCTCTTTTTTTTTTTGTAATTTTCAAACAAACACTTTCACGAAATGTAAAAAGAAATGGATGTTAAATGAAAATAAACCGAAATTCTACTGACCTCAAATAACAGCTGACACTATTTCTCAACCACTTATCTTCCGGCTTTTGCGACCGAAAACAAAAAAAGAACGAAAATTTCACTAAACAAAATAAACGAATAAAATATAGGTGCCCTTGTCAATAATCTTCAAGTTCACATATCAAACGGAAATATATACCAAAAATGGTTAACACAGCCAAGCGCAGGCATTCTTCACAAATATTTACAAATATCATTTTGAGTCTAACTCTATGATTATTGCGGTGGGTGACTGCTCGTTTTCTTGCCTCTTTGTATAAACACCCCAATCCAAATGGGAAAAAGAAAACCAAACAAGCCGAACTATTTAAACTAAAATAAAATTTCTATAGAAAATGCATTCAAGTGTGACATACATCAACCAAGCAGTAAATTGAAAGACATAAATGCATTTTCACATGTCTGTCAGCGATAGAACAGAAAAATTGCATAAAATGTATGTAAGTGATATTATGAGGTAAAAGACAACACACACACACACACACACATACACACATACAGAGAGAGAAAGAGAGAAAGAGAGTGAAAGAAAGACAGACAGACAGACAGAATGAATTAGAATGAGATGAGGTAACTTTTTGAGACCAATTATAAGTCAATTAAATACGTTTGGTGAGCAGTTTTTTTTTTTTTTTGCTTTTGTTTAACAAAGAAGACGAAAACGAAAACCAGACAGGAAGTTGGGAAAAAAATGTGCACATTATAGTTGGTCAAGTCTCGTCGCTGATACTGGTGATGGCATTAAACACATCTATATAGACTTATGCTGTGTACACTCTTTTTCTTTACATTGTGTCTGTTTATTTATGTTTTCGTGTAGACGGAATCCAGGTGCAGTATAGATTCAGCTGAATTGACTAATCCTTAGAATGGGAGGCTTAACCTAGTTGCAATTAAGATAAAGGAAATCTTAAAATTAATATGTAGACTTAGGAAGAAGCGAAAAGAAAGTCTTATACTCATCCAGCTTAACACCACACTCGACACTTGATACACGAGTACATCGGCACAGAGTGTACTTCGTGAACAATTAATCCATGTGAATACAACAAAGCTTAGCGTAAATATATATTTGGGTTGTTCAGAAAATCATTTCTCTTTCTCCTAACAGTGGGCTTAATAGGTTTTTCTCATAGTCAAGCTAAGACTTGGGCCGTCTTTTCACTATATATTTTAACAACTGAGATAGCAAGCAAGCCTTCGATTGATTCTGCACAATAATTTTTGGTTGCTGCCTTTGTAAATATGAAAAGTGAAGGGTAGCATTTTCGACTTATCTTACTTTTTTGCTATTGAAAAGATAAAAATGTCGTTCAAGCCAAAAGAAAATTATCCGGTTTGCCTGGAGAAGACGTCTTGAAAAAACGCCAGTGCCAAAATTGTTTTAAAAAATTCATTCCGACAATTTTGATATTGAGTACCGCGAAGATCACTTGACGCTTGTTAACGAGCACAAAGTAATGGTCTTCGCTGATGCAAAGTGACGAAGAACGCTTCGTAAATATATTTCTCGACCATAAAAAAATCGTCTTTAATTTTGACCAAAAAAAAAAACGAAATGATTTTCTGAACAACCTAATAGTGTGTTGGCGAAGCGTAGCTAGCTTTTGTTTAATTGTGACGTCGGCAGTACAAAGATATTAAAACGAGTAGTTTTAATACCATCAACTTGATCCGATTTCGAGATTAACTTATAAACCTTACTTCAATTTTTACAGAGATCCCTATGGGGGTTACAAATCTGTAGTTTATCGTGTATTGGCACGTTTAGCATGTTGTTTAAAAAACAGTATAGGAAATCGTTTGAAAAACTAAACCTAAAATATAAACCTGGGCTTAAACAGAAAGCGTTCGAAATGTAATATTTTCAAGGCTTCGAAACAGTTGTTTTACTTATAATTAATTAAGAAACTTTACGCTGTGAAGTTGAATCTGCAGTCATACTCTAATCGTCACTCGATTCGTCAAATTTTTTTTTTCAATTTAGTTAAAGGAAAACACGCGACAACCTCTTTATTCGACAGACATGAATAGGTGAGGGAGATATAGGAAATAGGCTTTTATAAGACGTAAGTTCATTCCAATTCAACAAAATTCATAATGTGAGAAAAAGCGACAGGCATGCTAAGGACTCGCTTCATTAGCAGAGCTAGTATTGTACATCTCGCTTTCAATAAGTTACACTTTTAACCTTTTTCTTGTCGCTTTTAGCATATATGTTAACCTTATTCTACCAACTGGTGGATTAAATGTTTCGCAGATTTATAAATACATCTCTGACTGCTTTATTTTATGTATAAGCATTTACGTATACCAATGTTAGTCCGTGGCCTATGTAAGCAATGAAAAATTAGCACGTCTTTTAATTCAATTATATTTTGTAAAAATTAATTTTGTAAATTTAATTTCGAGATATTGAAACTATTTCCTAAATCATCATTTTTATCACTGATATCTTTTATTGCCGATTTTGATATTGTTGGGAGCCTTTCCATTATCTTTCGTGTCGCTGCCGTGGCGTTTGCATCGGAATCATTTTTTTGAGTTGTTGCGAGTAAGGAAAAATTCAAATGGTTAGGTTGTTAGGTAAAAGGTCGATTCCTTGTGCTATAGACTGTAAATTTGCACTTTATTACGCTATACATGTAGTAAACTATAGTTAATGTACCCTAGACCTAATCGAAAAAGAGGAATCAAAATAAAGGAAGGAAGACAAAAATCCCTTTTCGGCTATTGCACTTCCACGCACAGTACGAAACTAATTCAACTCACTAGTATATATAAAATTTAGCGGAATGAAAATATTCGCAAAGTTTTTATAATTATTTACGAGAAAAATAATATCTAGGTTAGGTTAGGTTAGGTTATGTTTTTCTCTACCTTTGGTAGTACTTCAAGGCGGAGCATCATGAAAGTTTTCTAGGTAGGAATTAGTTACATGTATAATAGCCAGAAAAATTTAGTAATGAATCAAGACATAAAGCGACATAAAGTTTCAACATTAAGATTAGTATTTTACGGGACAGAAAAAAGATTTTTTAAATATGTTTTCTAATTTTATTTAACTAAAAAAGAGTATTCACTGCGAAGGAAGCCTTCTTGAAATAAACAGAAACAAGACAAAAAGTTTAATATTTTTTAAATATCCTACACCGCTAGCAGTTATTCATATAACGATTTTTGAAAATAAGACCTGGTATGAAAAAAAGCCGGTAAAGTGATGCCATCCGAACCATATCGATAGTGTTCGTCCTTGATCCACAAAACTTCGGTTTATCAATTCTCAACAAAATATTCCAAAAATTGCGACCTGTAGGTTGAACAGAAGGATACCAGACCGACAGACGGACAAGTAAACTCGGCTACCCCAAATCCTCTTGGGTCTTGCATAAATTCTTACAAAGTTAATATACCCTCGTACCACAAGTGATGCAAGGTGTAATGACCCGATAGGAAGGAAAAAATTGACTTTATTAAGACGCATTTTAATTACGCCTAACTTCGATAAAAAAGAAAATATAATAATAAAATAGAAAGCTTGGCGGTTTTTAGGCATAAAAGGCTTAGATATTTTTGAAGAAGGCTTTTGAAAAATGCCGCCGTCCATTTGTCCATCCATTCGCACGGGCCTTTCTCTATGTAGATTTACGGGTATTCTGTTATATTGTGGCACATAAATTTTGGAACACAAGTCAATTAGAAATAAGTTTGCTTTTGATGTCATTTTCCTATCTAGTACTGGTACATACCCCAAAAAGTCGTTCTTTAAAAAAATACATTCTGAAATTCCAAATAAATTTGAGCGACCTATAGTGTGTCAAGTAAACATTGATTATCCAGAGCGTTAAAATAAATAACACGAAGGTAACATTCGACTTTGACGGATTCTCATATACCGCCAAGTATGCCTTAAAACTCTTTACTTGTGGACCTTTCAATATTATAATTATATGTTACAATTTTCAATTGAATAAATATTTGGCTCAAATTCTGTATCGCTATGTGTTACAGTCGATAAGTTTAGAAGTAGTTAAAAGTAAGAAGTTTTTTTACTGCAAGTGAACCACTTGCGGTACAAGGTCATTTTAAGTTTATGCGTACAATAAGCAGAAGAATTTGAGACGGATCCAGCTTTTCTTAAACCAATAGATTTAAGCTTGTCCGTCCGTCCGTATTGTATTATCGTGTTCAACTTGCACATCGCAATTTTTGATATATTTTCATGAAGTTTGGTATAATGATGTGTTTTGATCCAAGGGCGGAATTATATTTTCTTATATAATTTATTATAATATTTATATAAAAAATATATTTTGCTAATTTTTCTGTACTTTTGAAAGAAATGCGATAAATGAAATGAAAGAATAAAAGTTTGTGAACGTGCATGCCAGCGCAAGCAAGTAAATTCTAAGGTACGACTGACAACTGTAGTATCTAGTAATTTAATGCTAGAGAATTTTTCTGTTTGACTTTAGTTCATTTCTGAAACATTTGCCTATTAATTAGCAACACCTGAAATCGGTTGCTTAAGGGAATAACGCCATAATTAAAAAAATGTTTAAAAAAAAAAAATGGAAAAACAAAAGTTTTTAAATTTGCGTTCGATACTCACAGCAAATGGGGGTGCACTAGTTTTGTTATTCCGTTTGTATCACAGGAACCAATTGCTTTTGTATCTTGATGGAAGCTTCCTATTCTACGAAGCTGTGTTAGTCCATCCTTCCTAGTTGTAACTTTTTTCCGGCGCAAATGCTTTCATTCAATTCAAAACAAGTGAGAACAGTGTAAAGGGCCACGGTCGGTATTTAAGTACCCTAGACGACTTTACTTAACGCTTTATAATAATGCGTTATATGGGAAGTTGCCGAAAAGCGGCCCGGTCCGAATCAATTCCAATAACATTCTTCCTTGGGCCAAAACACATCCGAGTGCAGAAAATTTCGTCAAAAGACGCCAAAAATATCGATGAGTAGGTTGAAGACAAGAATACAAGATGGACGGGCAGATGGCCAGACAAACGTAAATGGGTTTGGAAAGTGATTCAGAAAGTGGTTCTACATCGATGGGCATAATAAACGGCTGATCTGTATCAAGTCCTTTCATTGTTACATAGTGTTCGTCCTTGGACCGAAATGCATCCAACGTAGTGTACTTGCTTTTATCAAAGTAACTTAAGAATTACGATATGAAAGTTGAACACGAGAATACAAGGCAGATGGACTGATGGACGCACAAGAAAAAGGAAAGAAGCTTAGATCGATGGGTTTAATGAAAGGCGGTTCTGCCTCACGTTGTTACATGCATTTGCACAAACTTGGATCACCTATGGTGTCGAGGTGCATTTGCAAGTTCATGGCATCGATAAACGACTCACTGAAGGCGGATATAACTCGCTCTTCTCGCTTTTAAACTAAAAAAAAAAAAAAAAGGAGGTTATAGTTGAGCTCTAATGAAAAGTTGTCGTTGCTGTTGTTAGTGATGACTGTGCTTATGCAACCGCGTATTATTAATTATTTTTTAGCAATGAATCTTTGAAGGTGATGTCTTTTCTGTCATCTTGATCTGTAAAGACAGGAAATTTCGTCAAATTTCCGTAAAGGTAGAATGTACGCGATATAAGTGTGCGACTTTTATTTTGTGCTTGCGGTTAATGTACGATCGGAATCGAAAAATCCACATAATAAACGTTTAATTATTTTTTGTTGTTATTCTTCTCATTTTGGTTAAATATTGGCTTTTGCCAATATTGTTACTCGATGCTATTATTTTGCTGCTGTTTTTGGTGATGATGGATGATCATAAATTTTCTACGTAAGTGCGTATGGACGGATACCACACCACGATGACCGACGAATGACCAAAATGAACAAAATGATCGTGTGATTACATACAACACGTATCTACACACGTACGTACATACATCTACATGCGCACACCTCATGCGCATGCATTATAACATAAGTGATCTTAATGTTTAAATTGAATCCAAAAGTTTAGGCTCTTGTGCGCTCTTGGCCCTATTCGATTATTTTATGCACTTATACATACACATACGCACAAGTGAGGCGAGGGTATATGCGTGCGTTTATGAGTGAGTCTGGCTATGAATACGAAATTATAAAGACTACGTATACATGTGTATTAAAACGGCTGATTTACTGATTGGCCGATCGAGAATGTGCTACTGTGGCCGATACTGTTCGCTCTTCTTCACGTCCCAATAACATTAATAACAATAATCATAAAGTTTTCAAACACAGCGATTGCATGCCATAATTATGCTTACTGTCACTTGTTTAAGGGAGCTACTGTGCAAGCGGGCAATTATAAAATAAAAAAACACAAACACAAGCTTACCTTAGTTGCGTGTGTGTGTGTGTGTGTGTGTGTGTGCAATTCCACTTGTTGCTTCTGCTGCCGATTGCCCATCTACAGAGTGTTTAGTGCGTATTACTAAGTAAATGGTGTTTATATGTCCGTATGTATGTGTTTGTATATGCATTTACGTTTATTTACTTTTTCGTTTGAAGGCATGAATGCATGCATGCATGCATGCATGCTTGCATGCAACTTAGCCCGTACGCATGCGTTTACTAAGCACATATTGGTCCTTTGATTTTATTTTTTTTATTTTTATTTTTTTTTTCTTCAAAATTCTGCACTTTTTCGTTCGTTTCGCTCAAGCGTTCGCTTATTGGATCTTGCGATTTCAAGATATTTCTTGTGTTGTACACAATTTTTCAAATGCATAATTTGTGTTAATTTGTGTTAAAACCTTCATTGTGTATACTCTTTTTTGATGCCATTCCTTTGTGGAACTTGCATAAGGTGTTGAATATTTAAGATTTTTTTTTTTTTTTTTTTTTCATATGAAAATTATCGTAAAATCTTTAAAATTTATGTATTAGTGTGGGCATCGACTGTTGCGTGTGTCTATTGGGTGATTTATTTTTCCGTGCACACACTGCACATTGTACTGCATTCGTGCACACAAATACACGTTATTACTTACTTAATATATTTTCAATGGCAACAGCAACAACAACGAAATCACGAATTTGTTTTCAATTCGTTTTCAATCAAAGCTCGAACGATGCAAATTATTGCTACACTGACAGGCACCCCGTACTATCGAAATCAGTTGAAATATTCAATTTATGCATGTGTGTCATCTCGATGAAGCATGCCAAACTATATACATGTAAAAGATGCATGTGTGAAATATACTTTATACAGTCAGTTGTTATATAAAAATTTGTTTTTATTTCAAGGTTTCTACAAAATAATAGAAAATTTTATTGAGGCTTTCTTTTCTGTGTGAGTTATGTGCATGTATCTATACATGTCATTTACGATATTAAGCAAATCTGTGTGCTTAGAGTAAAATGCATTTTTCGAATTATTCTACGTTGCCTTAAAAACGCATAAGTACTTCTATAAATTAATTTCTATTGATGACAAAAGTTTGTAAAAAATTTACCAAAAGGTGCTCAAAAAAAAAAAAAAAATTTAAATAACAAGTACACACACTATAGTAGGTCACTGTCCGTCATTATATATCTTGCATCACCCTAAGGTTATTCATATAACGATCTACTAAAATAAGACGTTGTATGGGAAGCGGTCACAAAAGTAGTCCGAATCGGACCACTTTCAATTCCGTCCGTCCGTGGACCAAAACATCAGCCCGCGTATCAGCTTTCATCAAAGTATCTGAAAAAAAGCGACCTTTAGGTTTAACACAAGAAACCAAATAGGCAGACAAACAGACGAGCTTAATTCTTTTTTTTTTTAGATTCCCTTTCTATATAATCAATGTTGGGTCTAACGCAAGCGCCCTTATACCAAAGACGGAGTAGGGCATAAATATTAATTAAAAAAAGAAAAATGTCCTCACAATTTGCCCAATTTGGACGTTTCAGACTTTTCACAAGCTTTAGGTAAATGGCCTCAAAAATATTTTGTAAATTTAGGTAAAATGTTTCTTTATAAAAACGCTTTCCCAGAACCGAGAAGCTTTGTTAATTAAGTGTCCGTGTTGTTCGATTGTTTTATATTGCATAGGTTTTGACTAAATTGGATTATAACACACAGGCGACAATCTCGAAAAAATAAAAGAAACCAAAAAATGATGTAATGATGAATATTCGATCTCTGCTATTCGAGCTCTGTTGCGGTAAATAAAAAAGTTTCAAATTTTTAAATAAAATTCTGCAGATCTGACTTGGAAAACCAAGTTGCGTGTAGAAGATACCATACAATTAACAAGACAAGTGCTTTTCCGCTTTTTGCTGAGGGCACATTTTACATTTTTGTTGAGGAATCATGGATCAGCCCCTTAAAAAATCTGGAAATGTGCCTTCTTATCCCCAAAAACACATCTGTACTTACCCTTGAAGGACGATTGTTTGCTCATTTTTTCCAAGACCAACACCAAGCACCAAGAAGAAATTTTCAGAAATCCTGCAAACCTCCTTTTCGATCACGGCTAGATTCCAAAACGGTGTGTGCACAGCTTCCCCTCTCACCGTCAGTGAGTGCATTTGTGATAAATTCTCCCAATCCGTACGCAGTCATACAGTACCTGTGAAAGAATAAGAAAAATCGATCCCGTCCATCCAACATCTATTTATTCATTACTGACTACAATTATATGCACATTTACACACACATATTGCTTTCTCGTGTAATGCTCTAATCTTACTAATCCTAAGCTGTCACCTGCCAAACTGTTTTCTTTTTTTTTGTTGCCAAATGGCGGCAGATCCAAAACTTGCGTAAAGATCGGTACATCCCTGGTACAAATTTGGTCGTATTAAGCAACACTCGTAAAGTTAAAGGCTTAAATTTCTCAATTACATAGAAGATCATAGCGTAAACGCATAGTGAAGGTAACGGTTGCAGTTTCAAAGCAAACAGTTTTTTTAAACTATATTTCAGCTGACAAGTGAGCTTAAGTCTGATCGTTAAATTATGACGTTATAGCAAAGAATATCAATCAGAAAAGCAAGCAGAAAGGCAAAGTAAACGGTATATAATGTGTTAGGCTTACCTTAATAATATAGCTAAGATATGGTCTACCGTCCTGAGATTCGAACCCGCGACTTCGCAGTCGCGAATCTTCTCCTCTGAGTTGTGGAAGGTCTTGTCTTCTGGGCGATAGTAGATATTGGCTATTGGAACTCAGTTTAGTGACGAGTATAAAAGATTCGATTACTGCTGAGCACAACATGCTTACAAACGAATGGGATGTTATAGTAATAGTTAGTTAGTAGTTAGTAATAGTTAGTAAGTAGTAGTAGTTAGTATAGTAGTTTCTAGTGCTATTAAAGACCTTTGATTAAAATTTCCCATAACAAACTCTTTTGCACTGCCTCCTGAGACAAATTTTAATCAAAGTCTTTGCTAATAAACTGAAAGCCTGCACGATTTATCCGCTTACGGATAGGACTCATCGTTTTCCAAACGGCCGTCCCTGTGTTCCTTGTCTTAGCATGAAGAAGACATAGATTATCAGAAGGAGCTTTTGCTGAAAAGTCTCAAAGATTGCTCATAAAAATTTTTCATGCCAATGTTGAAAACAACAGGTTGAAGAGGAAGTGTGCATAGACGATGTGAAACTTATCGCTCTTGTTCTTCGTAGCTTGCAACAATTTTAATCCAAAATGGAAACCGAAAAAATTCAAGATAATTGTACTCTCTTATCCATTCCGCCATTGTAATGTCAATCATCCGTCCTTCATTGCTCTTTACATTCTAATCCGCTGTTAAGTCTCTCTTAAAATTATGTGAATAATCGTTCGCTTAAAGTTTGCTTTCGCTTCACTTACCTACTTCTTTAGCCATTAAAAATCTTATTTCAATTTATTACTAATAAGTGGGTCTAATTATTGTAACGTGGCTGCCACTTATCCGTAAAATCACTTTTTCTAGTATCACTTGTTGCGTTATTCAACTATTTCAGAGAGAAGCCTACCCCTTTTTTTGCCATCTCCATGCTCCGATTGCATTGTAATACTTTGCTTTGCATGACTCACCAGTTGATTACGTGCACAAATGGTTAATACAGGTAACAGGTATAGGTACGTGCGTACGTGTGCGAAAGAACTAAAAGAATAAAAATGCCATAAAAAGCTCGCTTATCCAATCACAAAAAAACTTTTCGAAACAAATCTTTGTTTGTTTCCAAGGACTTGAGCAAAAACTGAAATAACCAATGATAAAATACAATGAATATTTTTCAAACAAATCAAAGGCAACAAAAACCACCAACCAGACATAATCTCAGACGTTGAAAAATGCCATGATCTTAAAAAAGATACAAATAATAATAATAATAAAAAAAAAATGAAAATAAAAAATTTAACAAAAACAAAAAACACAAAAAGTGTAAAAAAAAAGTCAAAAACTTTTAGTTAAACGCCAAAATTAAATTCCATAAGATCTGCAGTAAGCAAAGAAAAAACGATTAAAAGAATTTCATATAAACATATGAATGTTTATAGGGCAACATAATGTTCAAGAATTTCTGCATTTTATATCCATCGCCTTGAAATGATAGTGCGTTGACTTTGTTGTTGCGTTTGAAACACTTAAAAATGCACCGCATATTTTTATACCTTATGCGCCCCTTCTGCGAAAGCATCCAACACGAAGAAGGACATGGCATAGACCTATCGTTCAGAGCTATTTTGTGAATCAATTTAAGCTTGTCTGTCCGTCTGTCTACCTTGTATCGGCCTAGAGACACCAGTGTTAGAAGTAATTTGATAACTTTTGGTAGACTGACTCGTTTTGGCCAGAAGATTAAAATAGGTTTAGATCGCCGCACTTTCTCGACCATATAAAGCTTTGTTTTGAAAATTTGCTCTATCAGTAATAATAGGGTACGGTAGAGTATTTATTGGTGGGCCTATCCCGCTACAGTGTTTTTACCTTCTTTTGTAGATAAAATATTGATTAGATTAGAATGATGCTCTGAATCTATTTAGATATTTTCTCCCTATGTTTGCCTCCATCCTAACGTGTTCTTTCCTTCAATCCTAACATATATTGTAATCGTTCGGTTTCAAGCTGAATGTTATGTTCGCGCGCATACGCCTAACAATTAAAAGATTGAAACCACCTCCAGAAATCGCACAAATTACTAAATATTGGTTAATTAGAAATGTGAAGTCCATCCTTAAGCCGGAGCTAGTTGGACGCAATCCAGTGGCTTGCAAAAATAAGAGTACTGTGAATGTAAAAAATATATTAATTCTAAAGTCGAATTTTTTGAAAATTACTTTAGTTGCTCATAAGCAGATCTATCTACAGCAAGTACTTCAAATTTGATCCGACCGCTCACATATATGGCTTAAACGTTAAGCAGAAAAATCGCCGCAAATTAAATTATTTTTTTCTTCCTTGATCAGCCACTCAAGGGATATCCCTTATAGTATTGGCACGGTAATCGTCGAGAGGGAGTCTAGGAAGGGAGACAAGGAAAAGATGTTCATTTCCTTGAGGGTTAATATCGCCAGAATTTTTGTTTTTTTAGTGTTCTCATAGGCCCTATGAAAGGACAAAAAATGTATTATAATAAAAAACAAGTAAAAAGACTACTGTGGGCCAAGGCACGCCATTAAATATCCTGCATCATCCTAGAGTCACCCATCCATCTAACAAGTTTTCTCAAATAAGGCGTTATAGTGGAAGTGGTCCCGATCCTAACCATTTTCGCTTCGCTTTACCAAACTTCGGGGGAATATGAGAAAATAAGAAGGACAGACGGACAGACAAGCTTAGATCGATGCAAAATATGATTGTGAATCGATTACGGTTTTTTTTTCGTTTTAAATATCCACCAGCGCACTGGTGACAGCACCCTTTAGAATAAAGATTTCCTGCGAGAATGAATCTAATTTATTGAAATTATTTTTCTTTTTCAATTCTTAAGTAGCCCCCAAACATTCGGTTAGTTTTCCTGCCACCCAAAAAAAAAAGAAAATAATAATAACAACTGTAAAAGGGACGCCTTTCTTTAGGCTGTTAGGATGGTGGGTAACTTCTTCAAAGACTTTTGTGCAATCTTTGTTCTATTTACTCAGACGGATGTCCGTACATATATGCATAGCTGAACATATTGTAGGGCATTAAATGGTTAAGTATTAATTGAAGTTCTCATTTGTTTTGTTTTGGTGCTTATAATTTTTTGCTTTTTGTTTTTCTCTTTTTGGCAATAACTCTACGATAAAGATCAATTTTGTCACTTTTAGTTGAAGGAGAAAAACGAAAATGTTGACAGTTGAACAACATGAAATTATGTTAAAGCAACAAAATCTTTAAAACATTTTTGAAAAGGTTTGTCAAAACATTACCCATGCACACACAATCGCATCGAATAAGAACATATGTAAGAATGTATGTCGTTTAATCAGCAAAAAGTCGCAAATAGCCAACCAGCCAGGAGTAGACACTAAATGAAAGAAATGTTGATGATCGATGATGAGTTAGTATGTATCTGCTTATACGATGCGTATATATATATATATATGTATCTGTTTAGGTAGATTTACGCTTACATAAATGCATATATATATACGGGCAGCATTGAGACAACACTGTGCGTTGTGACAAACAGTAGCCACGAGTTGTTAAGTGTCTAAGCATTCAACAGATACAAACTGGTATATATTGCAAATCCGAATGTATAGATGAAAAAGTGAAAAAAGAGCCAGCAGTAAAAACAACACAAAAAAAAAAAACGCCCCTAAAAAAAAGAGTAGCTTACTAGCTGGCTGTCTTCTCTGGAACGCCTCCAGTTATGGTTTAAAGTTGAAAATTTTAAATTCGTTTTCTTATTCTCTTCTTCTCGAGCTGCACTTTTTTCCCCCTTCACTTTTGTGTTTATTTTTTTTTTTTTTTGTTTTACTTAAGTGAGTGCCGTGTTCTTGGCCTGTCTGCGATCGTCACTTTCATGGCAGAAGAACTTCGTATTCAACTCGCCAAGACATACTATATTAAGTTTGTCATATAAAGTTTTTAGATTATTGAAGGAAAATATTTAAATTTTTTTTTATTCTTTTTCTTTTTCTTTTGATTTCATTTAAGA
>KK502639.1:229441-266918 GCA_000688735.1 Glossina austeni
AATGAGAGAATTAAAATTCTTCGAATCATGTGTAATGGTATTTCAATTATTTACTTTATATAGTTATTGAAATTTAAAAAAAGCCAAGTGCAGAATTGAAAGGACTCGTAGAGAGAATTATATATAAATCTGATTGGGTTAAAGTAACTATCGAATCGAACTGACGATAACACAATTAACGAAAATAGAAAAAAATCAAAATTGATTTGTGGATCTGGATCTTTTAATCCTTATCACGTTCGCACACACACACACACACACACACATTGTTCAGACATTTTTAACCCTTTTGCGATGTGTGGCGAATGTATACGAAAGTCACTTGTCGCATCACAGTGGCTGGCGCCGTCTCCCGTATTTACTGGCTCACGGCGGCTGGCCACCCGCATGTAACTGTCGCTTATTCCATTGCAGTGCAATGATACAAAGCAAAGTTATATTGCTGTCGAAGTATGGCTCACGAAAGGCAGCAAAATTTAGTACTGATATGCCGCCACTAAAGGGTTAAATCATGTCGATGGTGATTTCGTTAAACGTGCGCCTTAACTCATGCTGCAAAAGTGTCCCACACATGCAGTAAAAAGACTTTAAACTGTCTACCACTTTCAATAGAATTAAAAGATTTTTTTTTAACTGTAAAACAAGTGATGAGAGTGCCAGTGCTTAGCAAAGTTTCGTGATTCATTAGAGATTGTTTTTGTCGTTCAATGGGGATTATCTTCCTCGCAGGGGCCGTGAAATGCTTACAGTAAGTTTCACATCAGTATCTGCTTTTAATTGTGGCGGCTCAGTATTTACTACCAGTTCCGCTTTGAACTTTTAAATATGGTTGACTTTAAACTCACTTGTATTCGTCGCTGCTACTACACACAAATTAATGAGGAAGTTGCCTTCGAGTTAGAGCCCTGCTTAATTAGAAGCGAATTTATGTTTGGATAATATGTGGGTTTAAACTCTATCTAAGGGCTACAGTTAAGAATGTATGTATGAATATGTTAATCTTCAATGTTCTATTTGAGTCTCTTTAGCCCCCGTTCGAAGAAAAGATAAACGGAGGACTTGAACGCTGGAAAGACTTGAACCTTTTATTATACCGAACAGTTCAAAATCACTTCCTGAATCGATATCAGCCTGTCTATCCATCTGTCCGTGTTAGTTTGTTCAACTTACGTGCCCTAGTTTTGATAATATTTTGATAGAATTTGGTACACAAATATGTTTTGGCTCAGGAACGAGTGTTATTGAGAATAGTTCAGATCGGACCATTTATTCAACCACTTTCCATAGAACGCCTTATTTTGACAAGTCTTTATATGAATAACTGAAGGATGATAAAGAGTGTTTATTACTAGACCAACGGTAGTGTCCTTACCTGTTATTAATCATCAATAATTTAATGGCGTAGCTTTGTTGGCGCCACTTTCTTATGCTTCGTGAAGTCCATATCCCGTAATTGTAATAAATACATTACTTAAAATTAGTTTAAGTCACTTATACCTTATAGAGGATAGGTTCCGAAATTTATTACTATCTCTTAATACACTTTAGTATATTTCTCATTTGTTGATTTGCTGGCTTTATCACGCCATTATTTCACACTTACACGACTAATTGCCGGGAACAAATATCACGAGTTATTTCTTTACTTTATCAGCAGCGGTTTCTTTTATTTTTTTCCCGGTCGGTACGAGTTTTTAGCGTGACGGAAGTCAGACATCTTCTTTCTTCATCTCGATCGAATGGGGACTGCCAATCGTTAGCAAATCGAATTCAGCTAATTCGCTTTCGAAATCGATATCATAGCCCCTTCAATGGTAATTCTTAAAGCAACCACGCTATACCTAACTACAATATTACAATACTTAGGCAGTAAATATGGGATCAAAACAAAGTAGCGACTTTGGTTTCTTCAACCCACGCACACACACACACACACACACCCACACAAATGTACACATTTATATATATATGAGGTTGCTTGTGTTCAGTTTATATGACGATTTGCCTATCCGTCCGTCCCTCATCTATTTAAACGCGCTTGAAGCTTAGCGTATATACTTTCAGTTATTGATCAATTATTTGTTTTGGCAAAAAAATTTAAATCAGATTTCATCTCGAGATTGGCGGAAATACTTACAAGACTCGCTTACAAGCACAGGGCATGAAGTGATCCCAATCCTTTAATTAATAGAATACTTATCAACCTCCAACAGGTTTAGACTGTAACTACATACATACAAGTCCGTACACGTATTTTTTTTGTATACGTGCACACAAAAGATATACATAAATATACAAGGTTGCCCATACATATACACATTTTTGTGTTCAGTCTAAAGGTCGTGGTTTGTGAGGTATTTTGCGTAAATTTGGTGCAAAGAAATTGTTTTGGCCCCAAAGGCGAATCCTATTGGAATTTGTCTGGAGTGGACCAACGTTGCCTTTTTCTAGCTGAGGAGCAGTACTCCGGTAATCTATTGTAATATTTTAAACCTCCTGCGCATAATAGTTCCTTCGCAAATGAAGCTTGATATCAGAGGGACAGATGGACGGACGTCGATAGAGTAACTAAACACCAACACTAATGAAGAACATGCTTAACAAAAATGTTAGAACGGTATCAAGCCACCTTTATTCGTAACCTGAATAAATCTGTATCGTAAATATAAAATATAAAAAATATTGTAATGTAAATAAAAAAACAAAAATATAAATAAAATAAAAATGTAATATAATATAAAATATAAAGCGATTTCTATTGCAAATTGTTTGCCATCGACAAGCAGTTACGTATGACTACGCCATAAATATGTTTTCGTCACTGCCTTGTACGTCATGAGATTCGTTTCATTTACTTTTATAACAAAATCATTTTTGACGAAATTATCTTTGGTTTTGTTGTAATTTGTGAAATGTGTGCGTTAAAAATGTGCTTGCTAGCGTTTGCCTGCGGGACATCAAGACAGATCTAATTATTTATGCGTTTAAATGAGAATTTTCGGTGGCTACTGTTGTTTTGCTCAGTCTTACGATTCTTTCAATATGTATAAGTATACGATTATTTTGTTTCGTGTCTTTTGGCTGATCATCGTGATCATAAGTACAGCAGTATATGCTCATGATCTGTGTGTTAAAAAAAAAAAATGTTTTTTTTTCTTTTATAAATGCCTGCATGCACATATATGTGGATATGTACGCAAGTCGATAATTGTTGTTGTGCTCTTGTATATGTTGTTTATATATATTAGGTCTACAAATAAATTTTCTAGCTTGGAGTTTCTCGTTCCTTAAAATCTATCTATTGCACTCAACTCCCTCGAAATTCTGGGTAAAGGTAACTTGGACATAGATGCTTGTAAGGTATAAGTTTCAGTTGTTCACTGGCCGGAGTTGGGAGTGCATTAAAATGTAAAGAGATGGATTTCTAGCTGGAAAAAAAGGCAGCTGAAAATAGGGAAATTGTTACCTTGGACTCGGGTGGAAATGCAAAAAGCTATGAAAAAGTATTTTGGGAAATTTCAGGCAAAAGATGGTTGTCTGGGATAGGATGAAATTCGCAAAAATCCGTTCCTCTTGAGGAAGAGAAATCCCAGATATTATCTACAACTTGGTCTGGGCATTCCTTCAGAATGCGGATTATTCCCTACACCTGTCGTCTTCGCACTACCACTTTTTCAGATCGGTGCAGCCATATTTAGCAAAACGGAAACTCTGCAAAGGTGAAGATATGCGAAAATTGCCCGTTGACTAGCTCACCTCGGAGCCACGAAGTTTCTACCCGATAATGGGCGTAACTACTTTCAAGTGCTTAGCTTTTCAACAAGTCTTTTTTCAATAAACTAGAATTTTATCAAAGAAAAAACGTCCAGAATTTGTTCATAGACCTAATATATTTTGTTGTTGTTTATTATTTAAAAATTTTTTTATTTTTTTTACCTTGAAGTTTAGGTTTTTACGATCATACATAAGTTTATATAAACGCATGTACTTATTATATAATGCACTTAATTTAAATTTTTCCAGTTTTACTAATAAATATTAACGGAATGAAAACAGCTTTTCGTTATTAAATGAATTTGTGATAAAAGTCCTTCCAAAAAAAAAATAAAAACAATAATAATAATAATGATAATCGCAGTATGTTCTCTTTGACTTATGCTACAAATACACTTACATTGAATGCTTCAATCACCGCCAATAGACGGTTTTGTGGAATTAATTAAGCTAAACAGGAATAATACTAAACACTTTATGTCTCATGTACTGACGTTTAATAAAAATACTTTCCAAAATTATTCTCTCATCTTTTTATACCCCTCACCGAACGACGACGGATATATTGTTTGTATTAAAATGTTTGTAAACAACGAAAAGCTTCACGGACCGTATAAAGTATATGTATTCTACATTTAACTACGTCCGTCCGTCCATCCGACTGCCCATTTATGCAATAAACATTTTCCTGGCCGCAAAAGGAGAACAATCGACTTCAAATGGGAATATACTCACAATGATTGGAAAGATTTACATTCTATTGGTAATCCTGCAACGTCTGTATTCGAATGAAAAGAAACCGGATATAGCTGCGTATCCTACAATATTGAAATTTCATTCTTTTGTCAAAAAGGTTGGAGCATTTAGAAAGAAACTTCGTACAGCGTAAAGTCTGTGTATTGGTGATTAGTAGCAAATTTGAACGTTTCTAGACACGCATGTCAGTCCGTTCGCCCATCTTCTTGTTAAATACCGTGGTCGCATAAATGCAGATACCTGCTTCAGACATACGATACAAATTCCTAGTTTTAGTCTAGAAAAATTGAAAAAATCGGCCACGCCCACCCAACGTTATGAAATAAAAGAAATTTCCATTTTCTTCTTTTTTATAGTCACATTTTAGAAAAGCGGTGATAAGCGCTATAAAGCATTGTTTATAATAAAAAAAAAGATTGGTTTCCATTAGTTGAACGCGCTTCCATGGCTCCTCTTCACTCTTATTTTACTCTATTACTGTATACATTACAATAAGTTCAGCTATTCGTCTCTTTGGAAAATTTCAAAATGTCTTATACAAAATCTACTAAATTCTCTATATACATATATTTATTCTTGAGTGTAAGTTCGTTTCATTTATTACATCCAGGCATTAACTAAAACAGAATAATTCGAAATCCAATAACACATACAAGCATTTATATGTATATAGATCTTCTCTTGTCAGTCATTGCATCGTTCACTTATTCGACTTGATTTTTTTTGCTCATCGATTGAAAGTAATCGTCACGTATTATCGAGAACATGCATTCCTGTCATGCTTCTTAAGTCGTTGGTTGGTTGTTTTCGATAAAAACAAAACTTTTCTTTTTTTTTCGCTCATTTTCGTTATACGTTTTTCGTCATTTTAATTTTGATTTTTTCTTTTGGTTAAAATCGAAATATTTTTCCCGTTTTAAACATTATTTAACACCAAAAACAGCATATAAATGCCTTCGATGTATGTGAGTTTCTTGTAAATTTATTGTTAATTATTTATGTATGAATTATTGGGCAAAAAAAAAAAAAACAAACGAAGAAGAAGAAAAGTATTCGATTTTTGTTTTTGGCGAAAATCTCTTAAACAAAATTTTAATTGTATGTCTGTATTTTGTACAAATTGCTTTATTTTTACCCAAATTGCATAAAATAAATCATTTAATTAACAAAAAAAAAAAAACAAAAAAATAAAAATAAAAATAAATTTATTCACTTGTAAGGTTAATAATGAAGAAAGCAACCTTGCGTTGCCCAAAGAGTGACTGACATGCGCTAAAGGTGTAAAAAGGGATAAGCTCTATATAAGAGAAATCCTCTCTACTTGAATATCGTGACTATGGGGAAATGAAAGTGTCTAACCTAATAGGGGATTTTTTTTTTTTTATTCATTAAATATCTTTAACACCGCACTTACGCTGATAACTTTGTAGCTCCAGCTTGAAAGAAACAAAAACCACATGTTCATCGGGAATTCTGGCAAAGTTTCTATAACGAATATTGAGCGAAGTAAGGAAAGCTACATGTCGAAGTAGAGTGCCGGGACCTGTCAGCTTGAAAGTGACGAATTTTTCCTCTTCCGTCGAACTTCATCCCCATCCTAACTTTCTCTCTTTTCTCACCGAAAACATTTCACGGTCCAAACACAAAAATCCCCACACTTTGCTCCTGTCACTGTCCTGTCCTGTCCTGTGATATGAAACATTATGCACCATTGTGCGCAGACTCTTATTCTGGTAATGCATTTTCTTCCTTAAGATAATCAATCGTAAAATTTATTTGAAATAATACAAGTAAGTACATATGCTTATCGTGACCGAAAGTGAATTCTTATGAAAAATTGAACAAACAAGTTTGCAAACAGGAGGAGACTTCTTCTACTTAATTGGTGTTAAATTGAACTAATAACCTTACCAGAAATGAGAAGACGTAATACGACAAAAATTAACTCAGACATATATATATATATTTTTTGGATATCGACTATATAGGGTCAGCTAACTCTTCTACATATGGAAATATTTCGCCAGTATTGGTGCAAAGACTAGCGTATTTCTTACTCCTCGTTGCCCCCCAATAGTCACATTCGGACGCCGAATCAGTCGGATGTACTTTGTAAACGGCTTGGCTACCTTTAACTTCAAAATCCAGAGCGCAACCTATTAAGTACATATAAGGAACCATTGTACCTCTTCTATATAATAATAGAAAAGGACTTTTTCAATACTAACTTATATACATAAATATGTATTCTCTTACCCAGTGGAAGCGTTGAGGCCCACGACTGCCGAGCAACCTATGCGAGACATTCGTTCTTGTATCGTAGTTAGAAACGCTGGAGCCCCGGCCGCATTCATGCTATTTATATTTCAATGCTAGTACTCTTCCTATTTAAATGAGTTGAAATCTACTTACGCGCTCCCGTAACTTTGCACTTCTCTTGTATTTGATATTTTATCAATGTTCTTGGTATATAGCTCCAAGGCCGCATCTACCATTGAGAAAAAGGGTACTTTGAACTTTTGAGGTTTCACGTACTAACGCAAAAAGCAGAAGCCAGGAAGATGAGCATTTTCAGGAATTTAAGAACGCCTCTTACCATTTTTGCATACACAAAATTTAAACGTTGCGATCCAATGCAATCCACTGACGGAACCTCTTTTCCTGCCCTTGCCCACGTTTGCATCATAAATTCGAGTTCATTGTCCCATATCACTTCGCGCATACGTGCCGCAATGGGAAACGTTTGACCGATTTTATTAGTGTACGTTCCGCTGGATATGTTATTGCGAAGATTATTGAAAAATTCCAAAAAATATCTTTTTATTTTTCTAGTCATTGGCGCAGTTATTACCGCTTCCGTTACATAATAACCCTTTTTTACGTATTATGTATAAGTTCCGTGGACAAATTCATTGTCTAAAAAAGTACTCACAGGTTTTTCGACGATGTCTGCGCACATGAAATGTGTTTTACCCGCTTTGCAAACTTTCTCTCCGATCTCCGGCTTATTGCAAAATTCCCAAGCGTCTAGAGTCAAAATTGCGTTGACACCGAAAAAAATGAGAATTTTTATTATAAGTCTTGACATTGCCACGATGTTGATGAGGCTCAGAATAAAATTCAATTGAAAATTGAGTCAACAATTGCAACAACAGCACTGAAAAGAACGCAATGCCAAGTACGTTATGTACAATAAAAATTTTTATTAGCGCAAGTAGTTTTCGTAAATTTGAGATTTTTTCCTCATCGCCATCGCCATCGACTGTTGCTATAGTGCCTTGATTAGGAATATAACCCTATTGTAGATTGAGCAAAATGCTTAAAGCTGTGTGAGTAGGGATTACTTCCTTGTTATTTTGTTGCTAGATTTCTTTTTATGCTCGATAACACTTGACTTACAGGGTGTTTTAAGTAAGCGCGGATGTATATAACACTCAGAAGGGTTTAAGATCAATTTGCATTTTTTTTTTATATCAATCGATTTAAAATCATTATCTGAGCTGACTTGATTTAAGCATATCCGTCTGTCTATCTATCTGCCCGTCTGATATTTATCCGTGTCAGTTAATGAAAGTTGATAGTCTGGCGTATTTAGTCACACACGCTTTCTGCGACCACCGCCCATACAAGGTCTCATTTTTCCGCGTTCATCACATGAAAAAAATTACAATTTCAAATTTACAATTTCTTGACAAAAGTTACCAAGTATTAGCATTTCGGCAGACTAAGTTCATGTTAAAAACTTAGATCGGATGGCCTGACATTTTAATTCACCATTGTTGTGAAGTATAAGATTTTTTATAAGAAAACTTTTGAATATTTAATATTCCACAGTAGGAATTATGCCATAAAAGTGATTTGAATTAAAAAACTAAATAATGCCAAGTTTGGATCGGGTACGTGCACTTTTTGCACCGAACACTCCTTACAAGCGTCCTTATGAAAATGGGTGTTAATGAAACAAAAAACTCCTTTTTTCAATATTTTGTGATAAAGATTACGTCACAGAAGTAATTTCGCCTGCACCAAACTTGGACTACGCAAGTCAATTTTGCGGTCCCCAGCCCATGCAAGCATCCGTAAGTCTTTATATGACGAAAGAGTCTTCCTTCTAATATTTTGTGATTAAAGTTCCTTCATAATAATAATTTCGCCTAACAATTAAGTGTACGAACTTTGGGCCACGTAAGTCTGTTTTTCGGACCACACCGCGTGCAAGTGTTTTCACGAAAAGCTACACCTTTATATGACAAAAGGTCTTCCTTTCAACACTTTGTGAGAAAAATTGCTTCATACTATTAAGTTGGCATAGAAATTAACTGTAAGAAATTTGGACAAAGGAAATCTATTTTTCGGGGCACACCCACTATAAGGACACTCATGAAAAGATATGGGCCTGCAATATTTAATTTTTACTATTTTGTGTGCGAAGATAGGTGATTAAGAGGAAAATCTTTGGCAAAGACATTAATTTTGTTAAATTGTATGTAGAGATGTTTGGCCCACTTGCATATTGGGAGCTATCACACAATGCATGTCCACTACTCGTCGTACAGGGAATATTAAGCTTGTGCGGACGTATGTCCACTTAAGATAGACCCATGTTTTATTAAACCGATCGATTTAGAAAATGGTTCTGTCTGTCTGTCCGTCCGATGCCTCTCCACGCAATTTTGTGTGCAAGCTGCAGGTCGCAATTTTTCAACCATTTTGTCCAGTCGTTACGTGGAATAAAATTTCAATTTTCAAAATTTCTTGACTAAAGTGCTTAAGTATTTCGGCAACCTAAATTGTTGTAAAAACTTTGAACGGGCTGGGTCAATTTTTTGAACTCCCTTTCTGAAACGAAAACTGAAGTGCATATGACAAATAGTTCTAATTTGCAATGTTTCATGTTCGTAATCAGATCGCAATGGTAAACTGACATTAAAAAAGCAATCTTAACGAATTTGGATCACGTAGGTTTATTTTTTGGATTCCTCCAATATGAGGACTTTCATGAAAATAATATGTAACTTTTGATGTGTAATTGCCAACACTAGTGAATGTTAGGCAGGGTGGTGCAGGGTATCTAAAATTGGGCTTTTCCCGACTATAATGTTTTTATTTGCTTTTATCAGCAGCCAGCTTAACACTGTGATCAAAAAGTATGATCAATATTGTGGTTAAATTGCGCGAATCGCTGTATCGAATATCAGAAGTATAGGCATAGTGACGGAGATCTGTGTCAAATTTCACATCATATATGTCATTAGTGTTTCAGATGTGCTTGGGTTTGTACGACACAAAAAGGAAATTTTTCGATTTTCATAACGTGTAAGAGGAGACTATTTCTGACTATCATTCGGTCATAAAACGTATTACTACGGGATATTTAGATCTGGTGTCTGGGCGTATGACCTGAAAACAGCTAACCAATAGAGCGAATATCCTGCCGAAGGCGAGCCAAGCTCGTAACACAGTAAACATCTCTGTTTTCCAAAGCTCGCTAATCGGTGAATGCAACCAGAAAAGGATACACACTATAGATGGACGACCCCATAATATCTTTACAAAAATTAAAATGGTTGGCCTCGCCCAGTCAATATTGAATTTATCCCTTTGTTTTTTTAAGTTAATTCAACATAACCCTTATATCGTAGGTGAAAAAGATTCGGCCAGAGCCGAATATGATTTTCTTACTTGCTGTGTTTTGTTTTAAAATCGCATTGTTTCAAGACTGCATTGAAAAATTCGTTAATCTTCCCTGTCTTCTCTTCTGTTGTCATGGCTCATTTTAATAAACTCATGAAATCATTGGTTTTTAAATTAATTATGTAACAATTCTTGCAAAGCAGCGAATCTTCGCGCTGGAATTTAATGTAAACGTCAAAAAATGAAAGCTGGATTGTAAACAATTATCGTGCAGTTGAAAAATGACAAAGCCAAACATTTTCAACCGGTAGCTACGGTGCAACTATTATGAAAAGAATGATAAAAAGAAAACAACGCACAAGTGGAAAGGCTGAAGCGGGTCACGGCCTACCAGCATAGGTAGGTAGCGTATCATACGCTACCCTGACTTATCGTGTGGACAGCGGTTGTAAAAGTGTTCCAATTCGAACCATTTGCAATGGCATTCCTTCTTGGGCCAAAGCACGTCAGTATACTTTCAAAAAAATTTCATGAAAATATCGCAAGAAATGCAATCTGTAGGATAGACATAGACAGACGGACGAGTTCAATTAATGATTCATAAAGTGATTCTGTATCGTTCGTTATAATGAAAAGTGGAAACATCCCAAGGCCTCCCAGATGTTGCATACTTCCGCACCAATCTAACATATCAGCTGGTGTAGGGTGCAAAAAGTCTAAAAAAGACTAACGGAATTCAATGTCTTAAAGACCAATGAGATTCAAATCTCAAGTGCAGCAGAACAGACCCTAATCAATGCTCTAGTGAGTGCTAAAGCGGTAAAGGCAGACATCAACTATGGACTATACCTTTCTCTTTCTTCATTTCTTTCTAAACCAGGCTGCGAAAATAGGGGACGCCTGAAAAAATATTGAGTTTACTAAATCAGAAAGCTTTCTGAGCTTTCGGTGTTGCCGACTCTTTCAGTCTTTTGAGATTTTCTTACTTACTATCGAGGGCAAGCAAACTAGTTGGACCGCATGAAGTCAAAGAAAGCAAAGAAAAGCCTTACAAATGCTCGTAGTTTGAGTGAGTAATCTTTTTACAACTTAGGAAGAGAAGCTGCTAATGTCCTTGCAGTAGTCTTTTATTCGACCTTGGGACAACAATAGGTCTTTGTCCAACTTTCCTCTTACTTTGACGATTACCGACGACGGGCTTTGACGTCTTTTTTTTGGTGTTTTTTTAACTTCAAAGACTAAGACAGATATAATCTTCGAAAGCCCCCTTACCTTTCAGAAAATTCACCAGCTCTTTATTGCACTTAAGGTAATTTCGAATGAATTGAACTTCAACACGTAAGAAAATTATGTTCGGTCGTATCCTAAACAAAGGCAAAAAAAGAAAAGAAAGACAAAATTTTCATACTCCATAACTTTGGCTGGGCGCGGCCGATTATGTCTGTTTTCAGGATAAAAGTGGAACTTTATATGATGTATGTATGTTGTATGTTGTATGTGTTGTATTTTATTACAACACATACATGAAACTGGGAAACTTATAATTCCTTTAAGCTATCATTCATATAATTTGCTACCTATGCGGCAAGTGAATAAAAATATTTGAGTATGTGTTCGCTGAAGTTATGAATATGTTTACATATCCATAACCGGTGACTGTGTGTCTTAATTATAAATATATAAAATCAAAAATAATGGACAACGTATTAGAATAAATTATATAATTTTTAAAGGCGAGCAGTTGTGTTTGGCTGGCTGACCTTAAAATTTTACGAGCTATTGATTTTGTTCGTTCGAATTCTTTTTCATAGAAGGCTGATCCCCGTTTTGTTTGAAATTTTGTTGTGTACAGTAGCTTCGACGAGTTAGCGATCGTTGACATTAAAGATAGACGGACACAATCGTTTACACAACACGACACTATCTAGATTGAGATCGTACGGCAACATATAATCAAAAAATGAAATTTACTGTGAAACATGTCTGTACACAATTCCATCTTCTCATCATCGTCATCATCGCCATCATCATCATCATCATCATCGTCATCATCATCTGCTCATCTCTTGGCTTTCTGCAGTTGAAGTGAATAAAAAATCATTTACGCTTTAATCAATTGTTTTTCAAGCAATTTACGTCTTTCTTGTTTTTGTTCTTGTTATTGTTGTTCTTGTTATTATTATTTTTCGATATTATATTAAGGATATATTTAAGAAGTGTGCACATATACTTATACATATATATATTTATATATATATTCATATACTTATATATATACATATATATATATATATAGTTATATGGTTGTTTTAGCCAAACTTATTTTGGGTAGATATTACTGAAGTACACTTATTTATGTTGCCTAAAGCATAAAAATTTATACGCATACACTTTCATTATGAATTTCATTTTCAGTTTTGCTAGCGAAAGACGCGCACATGTCAAAAAATTTTTAAGAAAATTCGATCATCGAAAAATTTTAATTGATCGCCCTGCAGTTATGCTGAAATTGATCTTTAGCATTGTGAGTAAAATCCTTGCCTTATGCTGTCTTCCTACTTGCTTACATGTAACATTGTTGTTGGTGGGCATGTTGGTCTGATGATGCATATGCCTGCTTGTGCATATTGATGCTCGCACTGTGTCCGTTTCATTGGTAGCACAAGTGAGTGATTGTGATTATGATAATAAGTGCTGCTACTGTGTATATTTAGATGTTTTTTTTTTTTTTGTTTTTCTTTCCTTACCGAAACTGTCCCTTCTCTTCTTTATGTATACATATGCAAGCATAGGTATGCGTTTAAACATTGATTAGCAGTCATTGTTATGCATCACATCATGCCCGTCTTTATTATTAGTATTTCGTCTTTTTTTTCTTTTTTTTTTTTTTGTTCTCTTGCTTACTATAGTCTGGATCAATAATTTTTGTGATGCCAAAAGACTGAAGAAAAAAAAAAAAAAAGAAAAAACATTTTGGCGCTTATGTCCCACCGGAAATTTCAAGTCTCCTCAGCTAAGCTTTAAGGCTTCGGCTTCGGCTTTTTCTTCCAAACTCTTTTTCGTCTCTTGTCTTTTAAAGATAATTATTGCCATCATATTTTCGTACGCTTGCGTGGTAATGGCATTTTCAGCCACAAAACATTACACTCTCGTTTATATGAGTATTTATGTGTATAGATGTATGTGTGGGTAGGTACGTTTTAAAATGCATAAAACCCAGAAAAAATTTTTTAATCCTCATTAGTTTTAAAAACACGTTCTGTAGCCCTTTTTTGAAACAAGCATGTATACGCGTATGTGTGCTCATACATACATACGTACATATGATTGCTAGCTATGAGGTAAACATAGGGGTTTCATTTATTTTATTTTATTTTGTTATTGTTGTTGTTGTTTTGTATTTTTCTTGCAATTTTGCTTGAATCCCTAACATATTACTTTAGGATCTCAAAATTTGTCAAATATACGTTTGAATCAATCATGGCTCCTCTTCTTTTTCTTACACTTACTCACTCACTCATTCACTCACTGACGCGTCTTAGACTGCCTAACCATTACCAACGTGATACAACATACTTGCGTATGAAAAGAAAACATTCTTTTAACAATCTTGAAGAATTTATGTATCACAAGTTTGGTAGCACAACTTGTTGCTGATGTTTCTGCGCATACGTATATGATGCATACATGCATACATTCATGTCCAGCCTAATAATTCATTGGCAAATAAATACTCATTTACAGTTGCAAATATAGTTTTGTTGCGTTTCATTATCTTTTCCTTTTATTTTTATTCATCAACAAAAACTTGTCATTATTTCTTACTGCTGTTGTTGTTATTGTTGCTGTTGTTATTGTTACTTTTCTGTTGTATAGATATCCGTAATTTTTTTTTTCTTCTTTTTTCATTGGAATGTTTTTAAGCTTTGCTGCTTCTGTTCACCAAAAAAAAAAAAGTTGACATTTGCCTGTCTCATCATAACACAAACTCAACAGGTAGTCTTCAGTCTTCAAAAATCTCTGCAGTTTAAAGATGTATACTTATTGTTGTTCTTGTTGTTGCCTTAGTCTCCAGTGATTTAAAAGTTTCGTTAATGTACGTGTTTTTATTTGACTTTCACAGATTTTGGTCGTTGGTTCATTTTTTTTTTACTTCTCTTTTTTTTTTTTTTTTTTTTTCGTTTTTCCATTGCCAAGTTCACAAAGGATGATGTGTATGTATATGGACGGTTTACAGAAAATGAAGAAATACTTGTACCAACTGGCTCGACTTGGAAGGCAACTATTTAATCCATCGATACCATTTATGGATCTTTTAAATTTTGGAATTTCAAGTTTACCTTTAGATATTCTAAGATCCCACCTTAAAAGCCTCAAGTATGAGTCTACGGTATGAATGTTAGTAAACAATTGCTTCCTTTTCGATTTTGATTTTCGTGAAATGCAAAAGTAGACTGCGAATTAAAGTAAACAATTCGAATGTGAGTTTTAAGGGGCAGTTCCTTTTTGTTGTGAAACCAGTTATGACTGCGGTCGAAGGCACAGAGTCTCCACTAGCAACTCTCAATGGTCGTGGGTTCGTATCTCAATTGCTGTAGAGTTTCTAACAAAAATACTATAGCCTTAGATGGTCGCGCTCGAAGACTTTACTCTTGGAATTTGTTATTCTAACTAAGTTAATAACAATGTGATCAGTACCTTAGCTTTATATTTCGGCTTTTTCAATCCAATTTCATATACTTGTACAACCCCTTTTTGCATGTATCTGATTTTTCTTCTTTTTTTATTACCACCATTGTAACCGTACAAAGCCACAGACTAATGTCAAAAGCCGGACGATGTGCAGTTGTCATGTAGAAGAGAAATTATAACATAAGTTTATGTGTAAATTGACTGAAGAGCTAATGATGCACTGCTGCCTTACTCCATAGTGTTCCCAGTAAGTTATTCCTGTGCAGCGATAAGAGCTACTTACAGGTTCAAGGAATTATGAAATAATTTCAAGGTCAACGGTAACGCATTTCGCTGTCGAGCTGCATGGACAATAAATGATTGTTCAACCAAAGCGGTAAGAGTACATGGTACTGATCTTGGCAACTGCAGTCGACCTTTTAAAAGCTTAGATGATCTGAACTTTAGAGAGTTTAGAAAAGCATGACATCTCTTAGTTTGTAATTGAAATAAAGTCACAAGACAGTTGAAAATCCATTGGAGACTATTCAACTTATACGACAGGCAGGGCAGTAGTTAATATGCGACTTGAGAAGCGAATGCGGAATAGCGTATGTGGCTCGAAGAGGTAAACCCAGCATAGTGTAACAGAAATTTTTCCACAAATATTGTCTATCTGGAGGCCAAAGTTGAATTTGTGATCAAAGATTACCCCCAAGGCATTGCTTTGGATCCACAAGATCACTGGAATACTTATTCCATAATTCAAATTGATGGCAGCGGCTCGGGGAGAGTTGGGAATTAAAGCCTTAGCCTTACTTGTATTAATGTAAACCATGCATATTAAACATCCAAGGGTTAATACTTGGTAAAGGCCCGTTAATCTAAGTTCCGAACGTATGCAGTTCATATTGAGTTATTTTTAATAGGCAAATAAAGCAAATAGAATCCATTGTAGACAGAGAATTTACGTCTTGACTAGCGCTTTGCTTACGGGTTTGATATATTGGATTAGTGTGTTTATTTGTTTCGATTTAGGGTAACTTTTTATAACCCATGAAAAACGCACACCCATGAAAATTGCACATAAGATCCGAAATGGATTATACAGAAGATAACTGGTATGACAATTCACGAGTCTCAAGGGAACGTGCTGCTCGACAACTCTGGGCCGGACGTTAAAAGAAATGCGAGAAAGCTCAGATAGAAATATCGGCCTTCATATGCAACCATACTTCTTGTCCGGCAAAGTATTTCAGTCCCCATTATATTAAGCGAAGTGCAAGATACGTTAGCTATGTGAACTGTAGAATATCTTGGACCGTAGAAAGTATACGGTGTCTTTATCTAGACTTGTAGTTTTTGAAAGCTTATCTCCGATCTCTTCCTCTGTTTTTGTTAAGCATAGAAAGTGTGCTGCGGACTTTAAGGCTGGCAGGCAAGCAACTATTAAAAAATATGGTACAAGTATGAGGATAATGATTGAGAGCATAGTTTTGCTATTTAATTGGTTTGACTTCGGTGAAGAAATCGTTATCACCTTTCAAGAAAGACTTCCTGACTTCATATTAATTAATATGAATTGTGTCTTCACACAAAGAGTGTTACAGTATTTTAGTTTTGCAAATATTTTAAAAATTTCTTTGCTAGTGCATAGCTTGCTTAGAGATTGTAGGCTATTAGATCCGTCTGGAATTCCTGCTAATAAGACCATAGAAGAGAAGCAGTCTGAACTAAAATTCCCTCAATTATAAAGTTTGAAAAAAATTATGAAAGAACCCCTGGTCAGTCCTTTTGTATTACAGAACCTCCTTTTGAATTGTTTACTCAATTCGCAAAGCGAACTGTTTTCCCAAAAATCTCTTGAGTTCACTTCACTATTCAAGTTCATTTTAAATGCTGCCGGTAAAAAACCTCTTGTCTCCAATGAGGTCAATCATGAAGAAACAAAGATTTGTGATTGCTTTTGTTTCATTTAACATCATTCGCGAAATTTTTCGTCTACCTATAGACGTATTTCACTTACTTCGTGCCATGCACTCCCCTCGGTTATTTGATTGCACAAATTATGCCTGCTCTGACGATTTTTTGACAATTGTGGATCAAAAATGAGAAACCTTTAAATACTTTGTGTAATGAACGTAATAGGTACCTATTACGTTCATTGATACACTTCCAATTAAGGAACAACCACAATTCAGTATATATAACGAAACTGGTCATGAGATAAGCATACTTTGTGCAATAGACAATTTTTTAGGACATAACAAGAAGAAGGGAGAAAGTGCTAATGAATGAAAATAAAAATTTTATTTCTTTTTTGTTCTGTTGCAGAGTCAAGCATTAGCACTGACACGTGTTGCCAATGCAGCTGCCGCTGCAGCCGCCAATGCTGCGAATACCAAAACTCCGACGGATAATCTGCACTCAGAGGTTGTAGTGAAGAAAGAACATTCGCCCTCACCATCGCATTCGCGACACACGCCTATCAATAATACGGTGCCATCGACATCGTTGGCCAGTAATACCACACACGTACCAAACGACGGTTCACCGCCCACTCCTGTACAACAGCATCGAAGGAATTCATTGCAAGGTGTCCAAGATAAGTTAGCGCAATTACATCAACTGCAACAGCAGCAGCAGCAGCAGCAGCAGCAGCAACAGCAGCAGCAACAACAACAAAATAGTAACAACGAAGAGCAACGTAGTCCACGTTATGCATCCGGTGGTCTTTCTACACACACGACGACGCCATCACCGCATGCGAGTGAGGTGGCGAGTACAACAACAACCACAGCCACATCTAGTCAGCATAGCACTACACCAAAACTTTCCGATCGAGATGATCGTTCCGATCATACACCTCGAATATCCATCGGTAGTATAACATGTTTGCCGCCGTCAGCTTTGAATGCCGTCGCAGCCGCAGCTGCGGCCACATCTGGGCATCAAACACAAAGTTCCTCAGCAGCCGCCACGCTATCCACAAATCCACATAACGAAAAGCTATTAAGCTCGCCAGCATCAGCAGCTGCAGCCGCGGCCGCTGCCGCAGCAGCTATGGAAAATCGTCGCGATTTTGATGTTTCTAAAGTCAATTGTAAGTATATTGTATGTTTTCTTTTTAAAGCATATGAAATTATCCCTTAAACATGTATCTCAGCAGACGAAACAATCGATTCGTTTTTCGCACAAAAGAATAAAATCCGTTTCGTTTCCAAATAAGGGTTAAATCAATTTTAATCTCCCAACTCGAAAACAATTCATTGCACTTATACGTGTAAACACAAAAGCGCACTTACCTTCCTTGCTACCAATTAATCCATCGCTCCTTTCAATAACTGTGGCATACGAATTGAAAGAGAAGCTTAAAGTATTAAGAGGATTAATTTTCTATAGTAATATGAAAATATGCATAGAAACGCAATCATTGTAATCAACGGAGTAGACAAACTGATAATTGCTGGAATTTTAGAACTATTTTATCTACGAAAGATTAAATCAAGTAAATAACGTTATTTTACGATGGATTACATTTTCCATGTGGCAGATCAAGGTTTTCGCATTCGCCCGAAAACTTGAAAGCAAAGATTAGAAATCATCAATTCAAAAGCTCACCAGCATAGTGAATCGCCAATCGCCAAACTGTAAGCGTTTCAAAAAACAAAGAAAAGTATTTAAAAGAAGCGCAGACTGTAGCATATGCCCGCTAAATATATGAAAATTCATGTATGCAACCACTTCAGTCTTTCTTTTTTTTTTGGAGAACTTTGCTTTTCGCAATGCTCGAAAGAATAAATCTTTCAGTTACAGGAACGAAGGACCTCGCAATCTACAGTTTAGTTTAAGCTTTCAGTTTAAATGCTAAATGCTTCGTAGTAACTTGACATAAACCCAGATTGAAATAAAAAAATTTCTGTATTAACTTGGCATGATCTTCGTTTCTGGATTATCACTGGGTTGCAGAGCTAAATTTCTCTGGCAATTTCCCTTCATATTCCGATGATGTGAATCTTTCAACCAAAGAGCTAAAATTTTCGGAGCGGTTCGACTGCACAGAGATAACGAAAGCCTACAACTTTCGCTTTGGGATGATTCTTAAGGGAGAAGAGCTTTCAGCTCCACACACAGTTTCCGCAGTTTGCACAGCAATTTTAGATAATTGTGCTGCCACATAACCGGCAAGATAACAGTTGTGACTGTCAAGTCAGTGTTCAATCTCCTTACCGTTTGACTTGATCGTACCTATAACAAGTGCTCAGTCGGTAAAGGAATAACACTTTACCGATTCGGTACTAGGTTGCGGCCACTACTTATCTCTTTCCTCTTCCTCACTCCTTCACATCCTCTGTTATAATAAAAAAAATACTCAACAACACGGCGAAGTGGGCTCTACTAGTATGAGATTTGAATCTGCCAACGCTGACCTGCCGGCCTTTTCTTTGAACTTGTGCAGTTTCCACCAGTGGTTTACTTTAACATCTTTAGCAAAAAGCTATTCCCAGCAATTATTTAGCATGGATCGAGATTCATGTAAGACTTAGATAATAAGGAATTTTACTGTGAGCTAACTTTTCAAAGAGCCATTAGACGGTGGATTGGGTAAGGCTTTTTGAATTTAAGCAGATATCCTCAAATAGGTTAAACCCATTCACCTAGGATCTGTTTCTTGAGGTACACAATAAAAAAGCTCTCTAAGATTATCATCATTCCTCAGTCAAATCCGGCGTTACATTACATTTTGCTGGAGCACGCGGCTTTCTTTTTAAACTTAATTTAGAAAAAATGATTTCGATCAGAATCGATGTGTTTGTTGTTGTTGTCTGACAATAGTAGAGATGCTTGCCTTGTACACTTAATTTTTCCCTCGCTGGGGAGAACTACTAACAACATCCAATAAAATTGAGGCGATTGCTAAAAACTTTCATATGCGAAAAGGGTGAAATTTTCGGCGTAATGACGCTCATCAGCACGGAAAAGCAATATGTTGTCTTTTCCTCTGTTTCCATCAGCCAATCTTTCTATTGATTAACACCTGGTTTATTATCCGGTTATTACAATTGTTTAAATAACAACCTTCCAAAGTAAGGCTTTAACTCCGAAATGGTCCCAATGATCCAAAGCATTTTCCATACGGTGCGTTCGCCGAGCTACCAAATGTGGTGAAAATATCTTAACTATTGCGATTTGGCGCATGGACGGACAGACAAGCTTCGATTTGTTCAGATAATAATATCGAATCCCTAATAAAACGTGGATCTATCTCAATTTCTTCTGGGTGTTGTATACATTCGTGCAAGTTTAATACACCATAAGTGGTGTAAGATATAAAAACTTAAAAATTTATCGAACAGAGTTAATCTGTTGATATGTCATGACATTTTCTTATGAACCATGACCTAGGTAAGCCACCTTTGTTCGTGTAGTCTGTGTGCATGTGACTACCTTTTCGGAAGTGAAAAAGTCGCTTATTTGTATTCACGTACTCTGAAGATTGTTGCAAATTAATGTTATTTCGAAAGAAATGTGAAAACTATCCGCACATAATTTTTATGTCAAACTTGGATGTCGAACTGTGTTCACTGCGATATTTATCAAAACATTTATCCATAATCAATCAAATTTCTGGGCTAAGCGTACAACACACGCGTTAACTAATTGTAAAGGAGACGAGTCGTAGTCGTAGAGTGTAATTTAGTAGGTAAATGTACTTCTCGGCGCACACATGTACACCTTTAACTTTTCAGAAAATTTTTCTACATCATACACACATATCTCATGTATGATAAATGCTTGCGTGTGTTAGATCTATGTTAATGTGTGTGCGCACAGATTTACACTAAATTTTAAGTCATACTCTGAGAAACATATATAACGATAATATAAAGGGTGAGAGAGAGAGAGAGAGAGAGGGAGAGAGAGAGAGAGAGACATCGAGAGGAAGAAGGTTATGCCTATATGTATATAAACACAAGCTTGCACACGCAGAATCATTGAATATATTGACATTTGAAAATACGCGAAACGCACATGTTTTCAATCAATATCGTAAACACACTTGCACATCATATGCATTAGCATTAGAATGGGGAAATGAATGGTACTGAGGATGTAACTGCACTGTGCGACGCACCGAACAGAAGTGTAACAAAAATTTTCAAAGCAACAGGAAACTAAAATACGTATAATAAGCAAAAGGGATTTAAAACGACAAAAATCCTCTTGGCACACAAATAAATGTGTGAGTGTGTAAATATTCATGTGTTTGTATTAGAGAATGAGTTTGGAAGGAACACATACAAGAGGACAGATTTTATAACAATGTATATGTATAACCTATATGTATATATACACATATATATATATATATATATATATATATATATATATATATATATATACGCATGTATGTGTCTGTTATGTATGGCGAAAATTTATCTATGCAATGATACAAATTTTAAAGGATTCACATATTTGTTACTCATACACACGTAAGTGCACAAACTAATAGATAAACAAACACGCATAAACATATTTGTACGTACGTATGTATGTATGAATGTATGCATGTATGTATGTATATATGTATATTTATATATATGTATATACATGTGTATATGCATAACACAGAGCATATGTTAGAGATTGTGTCAGAAACAAGTGCATGTACGTTAGTAAACATAGAAAATCCTTAATCCATACTCGAACCTGTACTTGTACTTAGACGTACCACCGACACATAGACAAACAGCTGCTTTTCACTAGTAAATGTATATTGTTCAATGCATGTCATATATATCCACATTGAATATATATATGCTTTAGAGATCGTATGTCTGTGCAGTTATTTGATAGTAAACTAAAATAAGTTTTGTGCAAAGCTTCAATTTACCAAAGAAAACAAGTCTCAAATGCACCTGAAAAGATTCAATGACACACACACACACACACACACAACAAAACATATGAAAATCGTTTAGAATGCTCATATAAATGTGTTTATTATAGTGTGCAAAAAGACATAGGCATGCATTCGCACATAAGTCCATCCATACTTGTGTGTTAGTATTAGCACAATTTTGTTGCAGGTGAATATGCATTCGAATGAATAACGTATCTATCTCTTTACTTTCCTCTACTTTCCCAATAGGGTGTTGTGCGTATTATAAACGGATTAAAATTTCTAATACTATTGGAGTTATTTGTATCAAAACAAAAACTAACTTTCTTCTGTTATCCTTTCGCCTTCTCTCTCTCTCTCTCTCTCTCTCTCTCTCTCACTCAATGTCTCCCTTTATCAAGGCATTCCACATAATAATATTCTATCACCTAAAATAACAGAGATTTTTGAATGTATGTAAGTAAGTAAGTGTTTAGAAAATGCAACAAATTTTGTTTAGAATTTAGCACAAGCCCAGCCTAATTCCCTTATTCATCTTTAGCAATGCATCGCAGCAGCAACAGCAACAGCAACAGCAACAGCAGCAGCAGGAGCAGCATTAGTACCGTGCAAAACGATACATAACTTATACGTAAAGCTTATATGATGAAATTTCCCATATACTTAGGTATTTAAATTTCCAAAAATTTCCCAAATATTGCATAATACACAGATTTATCTTATGGCATTTGCTTGTAAATAAAGTAAAAGAAAGAGAAGTGTAGAGACAGACGCTCAGGAAAAGTTCGAGTCAGAGTTTCATTTTAATTGTAAATATGTCTTGCTAAAGGATCAGCTGCAAGCACATGTGCCTCACTGCTGCTAAACTCTACTCGATTCGAGAAAAGAATACTTTACAGCCAACTTTCACAAACGATTACATATCAAAATTTCTCTAGTTATGCACACAGAGACGAAAGCTTGAGTTAAACACTCATATACTTCCTTCAGCTTTGCCTTTTCCATTTCACATACAATTGAGTGTATGCGTGTTTGTGTGTTTGTGTGTGTGTGTGTGTGTGTGGGTGTACGTTAGAGCTATCTATTGTTATTAAAGTTCAGGATTATTTCATTAAATCGTTTCAGATGTAATTTATTTCAAAACATTCTTAACTATCACAACAACACCAAAGCACACACAAACACACACACACACACACATCTATACGCCATGCGGCTAAGTAGTTCTAATACTTGTTTGCAAACACACACTTTGGATGTATATAATGTTGTGGTGTATGCAATACGAAGCAACAAGTGAATAGAGCAAGAAAGAGACAGCGAGAGAGAGAGAGAGAAAAGTAGGCTTATTTACGTAAATAAAACGTACAAAGAGTCTCCGCGAGATTTGGAGCAGTTATTAACTTTAGAAAATTTAAAAGCAATTTTTTCATTAAAACGTAACAGATTTGAAAAACTTATCAAAAAAAAAAAAAATAAAATGTTGAGATTTTGAAAAAAACCTTACGAGATTTTTAAGAAAAGTAAATGTAAATAAATTTTACGGCGATTTTCTAAAGTTTATGGAGAAAATATTTGTAAGCATGTCGGCAACACGTAAGGATTCCCTTGGAAGATCCCCTTAAATGGCCGTTGGTTCACATAATTGGATGCTTAGACCAACTCAATGATATGAAGACTCATGCAACGGATAATTAATATAAAGTTGTTTGTCTTTGTTGCTTAAATGCGTCACGAATTGCTAGCAATTTTATTTTTTTTTATGTTCTTCTTTTTACCTTTTTTGCCAGAGAAAAGTAAGTGATGGAGAGTTCTACTAAGAGGGGGAGAGAGAGACACAAAGACTTTCGCTTTTTGGAAAAAGTTGCACGGAATGTCACTGTAAAGCAACGCGAATTTTATTAAAAGGATTAATAGTAAAATTGAACCCGATTTTATGATAGCGATAGCAAACAAGAAAAGTGTAGAGACTTTGTAAATAGAGGGATTATAAATTAGTTCGGACCGTTTTTACATCCTACATCATGTGTGGTGCAAGGTTATATTAAGTTTGCGCGGGTGTGTGCACAACTCATAGAGTTGAGATCGATCGATTTCGAATCATTTTCCGAACTTGTCTGTCCGTCTTTCAGCCTGTTTGTGTTTTGGCCCAAAGATGAACGCTGTTGAAAATGAATCAGGCCACTTTTTCAACCTCTTTCCTTATAACGCCTTCCTTTGAAATATTGATATGTGCATAATTGTAGTGTATTTTCCATGGTTGGTCGCTACTTGTTCCCATCTCTCAGACGATTTTCGACTTCCATATCGATAAAATGGTACTATGCACAAAATAACCGATACGCGCGTATCATCATAGGAATCGAAGCAACTTTGGGGCAAACAATAAGTCATCAGTTAAACCTAGTGCTAAACCGAATGTTGACGTACGTTGGTAACGTAAGGACATTTCAGATTAGCACTGCAATCGTTTCCTGAACGAGTTTTGCTATATGGAACCGAATTCCTTTAAATTGAAAACCCACGATGATATGACTTTTGGCATAGTGCGCCCATTTTTTGAAGCAATTGCGGTAGCACTCCTTGCTGATAGCTTCATTTGGTTATAATGAACCATAACACACCACTCTCAGCTAACCTATGTACACGCGACCAAAACTATTTTTGGAATTTCAAAATTTTTTCGGAACAGTTACCTATTAAAATAAAACGATTTTTTCTACTTTGCTGCGAAGCTGGATTCTTGCATATAATTACTCCTGTGTCATAGAATCCACTTTCTCTTCGGTACTCATTTCGTGACGATCATTCAGGGTGAAAGTTTTGCTAATGTTGTGTCTTTTAATAAAAAATGCATATATTTAGACACCACATTAGAAAAAGTCGCATGAAACAAATCGCAGGAAAAAAATTGCTTAAGGAAACTTAGCACAAAAGCAAATGCATGCAGAAAGACTGAAACCCTGAGAAAGTGTGGGAGAACAGCTTACGACTTAACCTCAAAATCAACCTTTTCTTGCAAAACAATTTGCGAAACTTTTAGAATTAAGTAAAATAAATATACTTTACATTTAAAGCTTTTCTCAGCACCTACGCTATGCTTATCAGTTTTGTAAGAACAACTTCATTCGAATGTAAATTGCATTTATTACACCGAAACAGATTTAAATATTTAATACAATAAAGTTTAAAAAATATCATATAATTGAGTTCGTGACTTCTTTAAAACGCGGCTGACTTCAATAGCCGTTAAACTAACAGCGCTATGTTAATTGATTCATTGCAGTTAGTCAGTTGTGCTTTACTTCGGAACTTTTCTATAGCGAATGAATACAATTTCTATCGAAGTTGAAAATATTTTGAGAACAGCAGGTGTCACTGTTGTTTGTTTACAATAAAAGGCTTTTGCATTTTTTTTTTTACAGCCAACTACTTTTGGCACATGCCAGGCTACTGTTATGGGTCTTATTAGCAAATAGTTGGTATTGCAGTAATTACTTACATTACACTAAAATAAAAACAAAAATCAATTCCAGTTAACGATTCGTTATTGCCAGACATTTTATGAAAAGTAAACCATATTTTCGGGCGAATGAAGATGTTTTTAAACGTAATTAAATTTTACCGTTACAAAGCAGACGATCAGTAATAGCCTTATAATTAAGATTTAAAAGCTTAAAACTTATGCAAATTATTTGAAAGTTTAGATGAGGAGTCATTCTGACGCCTTCTGCGTGAGTGATAATTCTCTCAGGTATCACATGAAAAATACTGGGAACTTGGATACCCCATCGCGCAGATTCTGCGAAGGGGCGAAGCAATCACCTCTTCATATCCTGCACGAATGCGTGGACATCTGTAGAATGAAATACCAAGTATTTGGTAAACGATTCATAACGCCAGGTACCGCATGGTGCATCGAAGCAGAGAAGATGATGGGAGTTTTAAGAATCCTATAGCTGGAGGTCTACGGCGGGTGCAATAGATCTTTTAGGTCGCAAATACGGACTGCTCGTATACATTACAATTGCAATGACGTCCGCGAACGTCTTAAGTAACAAATTTACTTGGAAAGCTGTGTCTGTTAAAAATTTTAATTCGTAGAAATACCTTATCATCTACTCGTTTATTTCTCAGAAATTTAAAATCGGAATACTTCAGTAACGAACTGTAGTTAGTTACTGCTCTTTTCTTTTCAAATTAAGAGAATAATGAAAACCTGAAATACCCTGACTTGGAATTGCATGAGAGCCTCTATAGGAATTACGGTTAATATATAAAAACTTTATATAAAATTGCATGGGAGATGCTAAAATTTGCTAGACAGGTTGATAGAAAGATAAACAAAACATTTAATCTAGAGATTTGGCGCCACTTCAGATATGGTATTTAAGAGGTAAAATGTTGCATGCGATATGCAAAAAATTACAGGGTAGATTGATAGAGAGGTAAGCAGAACATTTCACCCAGCGATTTGATTAGATAGTTATAGGTGGCCGACGAGAATACATATAAGCACATGTATCTAGACTAACGTAGACAACAACAATTTAAAAATTGGAGAAAATTAATAATTGATATAAAATATAATTTATAGATAAAATTGGAAAAGTTGGCTCCTTAATAAATAATTGGTTAGGAAGTTCATGATCATTACGAATTTGATTATAACCTAATGCTTAATGTTCAAAGAAGTTACTCTTGTTACTGCAAAAGTTTCTAACACAATTTCTTTATAAGAAATGTTACTTGTGCAAGAAAAGAAAAATGCGGTAGTGTTTGTGATGAAATAACTGATCTCTATACTCAAAGGCAAATGCTTAAAAATATCATAACTAATTAGTTAAAAACATCTTCTCATCAGTTGGAAACAGTTCCGTGCAGTGTTGTTTTACTCAACTTCTCGATTCGTTAGAAATCAAAATCAAATAAAAAACATTTATGACAAGACATTTTTGGAAGAAATTTACAATTCAAATAATAATTATGAAAAAATCAACTTAACAAAGATTGAAAAAAAAAAATTAAAAAATACAAAAACCAAGAATATGTGGCAGCAAAATTTCGAAAAAAAAGAAACTAATTTTCAAACAACAATAAAATCAAACATTTTTTTAATATAACATTTTTGAATCTGACCGTCAAAAACCACCATTGTATGTACGTTATTATAAGTAAGTAAGTAAAGTGCTTCCTAAAAGTGTTACATAAAAAGCCGAAACTAAATAACATCAGTCCGACGGATGGATTGTTTTAAACCTATGATGGTCTGGTTGATGTCTTTAGTTGTGTGATTTTAGTCGTTTTTTTTTTGTTTTATTTCCATTTTGTTTCGCAGTGGGCAATGGTTCTACAACTACAATCTGCGGCTTCTCGTCATATTGAGAAAGAAAGCAAATGAAAAATTTCTATTAAAGATAAAAACGAATTTTATGTATCCATTAACTGCGCGAGTATTTTCTTGATTGTAGGCAAACCCTTCGCTTTCCTCAAGCTTGATTTGTGAAAATCCATCAAAACCTTATATAGGGCGTGATTCAATTGTCTTAGCGCACAAATAGACCAACGTTTAGAATCTTTTTGTTTTTTCATAAATATATCTGAATGTTATATAAAATGCAGCAAAGCTAATAAACTTCCTGCCAAGTGATAAGTGTTATAATTACCTATAGCTATCTGGCGCTGTAAGTCGTTCTTATGTCGTTCTGTAATGTTTTATAAATGCTGAATGGAATTTTCGTTTCACGTTCTTATGCACATATGGATGATGTGTATGATCACGAAATATATTAAACAATGGCAAAATTTTAATACGAAATATATGTACATCAGTGTGCATTGATGTGTGTACATATAAAATGACATCAGCTTAGAAATAGATCAAAAAATTATATTGTTACGTGAGAAAATGCTAAACAGGTTATAGTTTTGCTCCTGCATTATATATATGCATATATATATATATACATATATATAGGAGATATACCTAAGAATCTATGTAAACATGTATTCACATGTAACTAAACTACCGATACCAATGCATAAAGAAACCAACCCGAAAATACAAAATACTTAAACTGTTATGACATTGGTTACTCCACACGTTGAACGTGTGTATATATATATATATGTAGGTGTAAATGTATGCGTATGCTATGCGTGTATATTTTAGAGAATTAATCGAGGACTAGAGCTGGGTTGGTGATGCTAGTGATTGCTTATGATGATGCCATGCCATACAATCGTATCTATGTAACTGTTATTTTATTTTAATCCTTAGCATATGCTACAAAACATGTGTGCTAGTGAGTGAATTTGTTTGTGTGTGCATATGTGCAGGCCAGATATATCACAAACATTACGAAAACTCTCTCCCCTACAATCATGTTTATAAATACATGTATATGTGTGTGCTGCATACCTCTCAATGTTCTTTAAAATTTCATCTGGTTGAAGACTCAGTAGATAACACTATGGAATATACTAAAAGGGCACCCACGTATACATTTCCATTAACATTATCCGCAGAATGAAAGTATGATCTAATATTCTTGTGCTTAGATGCTTTGGAAGATATCTTGTCAGACTTAATAATTGGCGAAGGCGTGACTTTCAGTCTCCTCAAAATGCTTTGTAGTGATTCTGTCTTGTACAGGTATTCTAAGTTCGTTGTAAACTAAACGTGGTTTATTTTCTTATTTTGTTTGCGATTTTTCTTCTTTTTTTTTTCTGTTGTTTTTTGTTGTGATTTTGTGTTAATTTTTGTGCAAATCCTACACTATTTGATCAACATGACAATCATCAATAGCAGCAGCCATAGAAAATACCAGTAGAAGCAGTAACAGCATCACAATAACATCATCATCATCGATGAATGAATGGATGGTTGTATGCATGCTTGTATGTATGCATGCATGTATGTGTCTATAAATATACGTTTGTCCCTATGTATGCATGCACGTATGTATGTATTCTGAAATTCTATAAGACTTATATACATAAACATATATATATATATATATATATATATATATATATATATATATATANTATATATATATATATATATCTAAAGCAATGTCGACATATGACGTACATGCAAATCTCTGAAATAGTATTGAAACGTTTTGATTGTGAGTGCAAAGGAATTAAGGTTTATATGCCATATGCATTCATGTGTTTTCGAATCTTTCCATTTCTATAGTCGTGTTTTTCAAATGTCTGCCGTTGTATATGTTAAAGATTTTAGCAGAGTAAGTTTCACGATTATAGTACATATACAAATAAACACATATACACAAACACACACACACACACACACACACACACAAATGCCCACACCTAAATAGGAAGAGGATTAAGGATTTATGCAAAAAGCTCTTTTACATTCAAAACATTTATAAATAACAATTGTGTTGTCATTGTCAGTGTCATCATCATTATTATCATTTGCAAACATGTAACAAAACGCAAACATGAACGGCACTGCACACGACGTGCCCGTACAGGTGGTTAAGAGAGCGAGAGTAAGGGAACACAAATAGACGAGAGAAACATTAGTTGAAGTGTTGTAGAGAGAGAGATAGAGAGCGAGTAAAAGAGAGAGAGGGAAATGGAAAATGTCGATGATGATGATGTTGAGAGAGACAGGGAGAGAGAACGACGACAGCAAATAAACGGGAGAATGTGCAAGAAAATATGTTTTCTATGGTTGCGTATTTATTATGAAATCCTTAGATTAAGAAAGCACACACACACACATATGTAAACATTTTAAAGCACCTTCGACACCGAGGTGTTTAAAAGTTTGAAAATTTCCTTTATTAACTTATTATATCAGCAAATTCAGATTTACCCAAAAAACGCAAGTAGATGCGCAAGAGAAAGTAGAAAACAAAATGCATTTAATTTTATACGAAAGCATTTTCATACTTGATTATGTTAATGCAAAGAGTACTGCGTAGAGTTACGAAAATTTCAATTTTAATTACTAAAGATTAACAGGTCTTACCAGACAGTCAAACCAGCCAATAAAGGCAGACGGAGCTCATTTGCTGAAGGGAATTTTTAATTTTAGGTTAAAAAGAACGGTTCTCCTGCTCTTATAAGCTTTAATGCCGCTACGCCTACGACATCATGAAGATGTAATTTTAGGCAAAGAGGACGGTACCATCGTCAGCTGAGTTCAGTTGAATTCCGTAAAGATTAAAACCAGAAAATATATAACGCTGCCTCAGACAAGTTCACTTATTATACACATTTCGAACCCTTGACTTATATAAAACGGATATCACTACTCCTAAGGGGCAATTTTCCAGTATTTTGAAATATCGTTTACAAATTTACGATATACAAAAGAGGTAGTCAGAAATGTATTGTTGTTGTGATTATGTCTGTTTGTAGATCACACAATTTTGATTTCTTTCTGTTCATTAGTTGGCCCTTTCTGACATTTTCGCTTAAACTATCTTATTATTTACCTATAACTAATTAGGTTTACTTATTACCTAACTACACAGAATTGCCACAACTGCGAGATTGTATGCCTTTTGCAGAAAAGCGATATTCCGCATTTGGTGGGGCCAGAAGAGTGTGATTTGTTATTAACTTTTAAAATCCGATGAAACAGTGAATATCGAACGATACCACCAGCAATTATTCGATCCGAGTCGTTTGCTCTTCCAACAGCTTGCAACGCTTGCTGTTAAAAAAAGGCGGCACAAAATCATTTTTTCCATGACGTCCATCCATCGTCATGATACATCAGAGGCGCTCAACTTGGAAGTGCTAGGCTTTGCGGCTGACTGACCCATCGCTCATACTAACACGATTCATACCAATTACCATTTGTTTGCAGTCGATTAGACAAGCACTTGCTGAGCAACGCTTCATTTATTACGATGCTGGCTCATCGAGCCATTTCCGTACATTTTCCACACGCAAAAGTTGTTAAGCAGATGGGAAAACTGTGTAGCTAGTCATGGGCAATACTTCGAGTAAAATTTGCTTTAATAATTATTTAAATAGCATCTACGATAAAATAATCTTTCGTGCTTAGCATCTCTGTTTAGTTTACGAGATCAAAATAGTGGACTATTTTTTTGTCATGGAGAATTTGTTTACCTTTTATAATTTGACTGTAGCACTTGCATGGAAAAGTCTCAAAAGCGAATCTTTCCAATAAAATGCTAATCATTGTTGTCGCCTAGAATAAGGAAATAGTGTTGTTGCAATATGTTCAATTGTACATGGGACTAACGGCAGCAGAAATGCTTAACAAATCTCTTGTTGGTTAATAAATTGTTACTTTTCCCGTACTTTGTCCTTTAAAATGCAAAAATGTTTGCTTGCAAGCATAAATCGTTTGCGGAGTTAAACTCGCTAACAGCGTAATTCATCAGAATTTTTATACGCAACTCTACCTTACATCAGTTTATTGCTTTGTTATTAGCTTTCTTATATATGTTTGCTCTTAGAGTTCCTTCCGCTGTTGCTTATCTCCATTTGTATAGACTTTCGTAAAGCACTTTCTACGATGTTGCACTGAGAATGATTTCAATGATGTGATCAAATGTTTCCACTTGAAAACGCAGGCGTTACCTAATTAACCCTTAAAGTTTTATTTTTATATACATAAAAAAATGTGATGAAAATAACAGCATGCGAGGATAATGCAAACAAGCGAAAACGGTATGTTCTAAAATCGTGCTCCAATTAGCGCCATTAGCACAAGACGGAAAACGTAACTCGGGGATTTCAATGTGATTTCGCTGAAACTACGGGTTTATCGCAAGTACTTTGATATTTTTCCCATGAGAGAAAGTAAACCGAAAGGTCATCATTTGTGACATATTTTGATAAAGTCGATACCCTAAGGACGAACGCTTCGGGACCGAGTACTTTTTCAAGCAAGTCTCATATAATGTATTAAACGCTTGGGCTTGTTCCACTGTAGTGTCTCTATTTGCACTGTGTTATAGTGAGCTGGAAAAGGCAACACAAGGGCGTTAGTTGTATAATTTAAGGAGGATTTTTAATTTTGAGATCATAAGACGGAATATTGTTTAGCAGCAATAATAAGTTTATAAATAATAAGTAAGTAGTATGAAATGAAAAGTGGCCACTACATGGTTCAGGAGCAATGGAACGATTGATTTATTGAATTATTTCCAAAGTTTTGAAGAAGCATCAGAAAATATGTCAAATTTTATTTCAATATTTTAATCTTTTGCAGGCTTATAAGACTTTCTTTTTATCACTTGTCAATCGGTTGTTAAAATGCATTTAAGGATTTACTTAAATTTGCAAACGATAATCACATTAAAGCGATTGAAGAATATATATATTCTCCAATAATAAATAACCTTTAAAAGGTTCAATAACCCCAGCTTTTGTGCAAATAAAATTTACTTCGTCTTTATTCTTTTGCCACCATTTACTTACGCAAACATACACACACGCACAAACACACAAACGCATAAATGCATTACATGATACCCAAACCATTAACTCGAATATAAAGAATTCACACAGACAGTCATTTATTCACTTGCTTTACTTTGGCTTATCCTTTTGAAAAGTGAACGCATTGTACAAAAATAACCAAACACACAAATGTATAGTCAGACACACACACACACACGCATACACATACACACACGTATACATACATATACATAGAGATACGCATACTTAGCTGCTTACTTTTACAAGCACAGATGTACATATGTTATATATACAAATGTATGTACGTGGCGTGTGGTTGTTATCTTTCCAAAAAATAGTATAAATCGAAATTAAATCTCACGAGCTTATGCCGGCGACGGATTTGCAATGCAGTCAACGTTGGCAGAGCTTTTATCCTCAGCGTCGTATATAAAGTTTTACGCCAACGAGCTTAATCCCTTAGCTTTCGTGTGCGCACAAAATAAACTTATAACAACTCACATACACACACACGCACACCCATACAATGTAGACACATTTGGTACAGTTATATTCTTCTTGTTGTTCTTGTTTTTATTTTTGTTATCACTTTCATACATATATACCCATGATAAACTGTTGTATTAGAGTTCTCTCTTTACTTTTTCCATCTATACCATGTCTATATATATATATATATATATATATGCACATATATATATATATGCACATATATATATATATATATATGCGTATAATGGTATGATTGTTTGCGTACCTTGGAGGATAAATTCACATACAAAGCGAAATATACAAATATACGTATATACGTACATATAGACATCCGTGCAATATTAGTGAGATTTATTAGTGCTTAAGCTTTTGCTGAGTTTTAGCCCGTTTTTCGATGGATGTGTAGGCGAGAGTGTTTCCGATTCTCTTCGGTATCATAACAAAGTAATGCAAAGACGCAAAAGACGAGACTTGTAACAAACATTGAAACAAATAAGCGAAAATATATAGAAATTTGTTGTTACTTTGGCTGAATATAAATTTTGAATGAATAACACAATGATAACACAAACAACAATATTAAGAAAAACAACAACGGACAACTCATAATGAATTGTATTTTATTATGCAGCTTAATCCAAGCGCAAATATAAATGTATAAACGCACGCACGAACAGTCACATGTTGTAATTTTGAAGCAGATATACTGTAGCGCAGTTCATCAATAACTATATAGACAAGAATACATACATTCGCACATATTCATTTGTATAAATAAAGCATTATGTGGTTGATGTAAATCTTTTGTCGTTTACTATAAGGGTTTTATCCCTTCTGGTATTTATCCCTATTATCTGTCGACTATTTATGTATTTATTATACGTGTTACGCTCTTGTATGCGTGTTCTGGCCTTTAAATTACAGTAAATTTTCTCGAAAACGTCTAGAAAGGATTAACTGAATTATATTTTTTAATAATGGAATATAAACTGAAAATGTCTCTGGCCAGAATACAAATATGCCTAATAACCGATGGTCTTAATCGACAAACCGCAAGCGATATCCTTGCTCTTAGCTAACAGACAGTGCAAGAAACATTGAACCTTTAAGTAGTTCCCTTTATCTCTCACAGCTGGCGCTATAGCATTGGCCCGATTAGCGTTTTACCAAAAGTCAATCCGGAATGTACACAACTTTGTATTATTCTTCTTTTGAAAACGTGCCTTTTCACAGAATACTCGTTTAGAAATTACCTAACGGCTTTTGAGTGGCCTTCCCAAGGTCTTTGCTTCAACTTTTCAATACTACCTATATCTGCAGTCTTTACATCACGAAATTACCTTTGAAGGTAAGACTCTCCAAGTTTTGTTTGTATTTTATTTCTAATCTACGTCATCCTTTTGATGTTTCCGAAAGACGAAAACCACGTATCGTATGAAGGGTTTGGGTCAATTGTCAATTTATAGAGATAAGCTCAAAACCATCCATGATCGCTGAGTAATTGCACTTTACTCAAGTCTACCTCACCATGCTCTGTAAGACTCCGTGGTCTTACGTTTGCAATGAAAATATATATTCGCCAGTACATTACAACGCCTCTGCCGATCTTCTATAATGTCGCTAGCAATTCAGCAAAGCAGTCTTGCGAGCGTGGCTTGCCCGTTGTATAAAATGATTCTTTCTTTAGTGTCAATAATCGTAGTAGGAAATAGTACGACAGACTGCTATTATTTTCGAACCATGCATGCCGTATGTTCCCTGGTTGCGGATGTTTAACGGCTTCTGGCATATCATTGGAACTGAAAGCAGAGTTGAACGCCAAGTGTCACAATAAACAGTCCGGACCATCCAATTAACAAACCCAAAAAACGTCAAGATAGCTGTACCTTGTCCACCGCTTTGATTTCAGAAATCCAAAGGAAACTTTCTTTCGGAAATATTTTGGAAAAATTTATTAATAAAAATCTTGAGCCTTAATCTCCAAATGAAACGGAAAACAATAATATTTTTAAATTATTCCCATAATTCCGAGAAGAGATCGACAGTCATATCGTGGCACGAGTGACGTAAAAATACTGGTCAAGATTTAGGTTGAGGAAATTCCATGCCGATCAAATAGTTTAGGCTATTGCTCAGTAGCCAGCAATTTTCATTTAAGATAGATGTGTGTGTTACATATATTCACAGTGCTTTAAGTTTAAATCTTTATTCTTCTTTATATTTCTTATGCTTCTTATATCCTTTAGGCCCTTCTGATCAGATTCTTTGCAAAAGTGAAAGTATAAAGTCAAGCATAGAACTATAAGTTAAGGGAAAACGACAAACGCTTTTGCTTCGGAGCTAAGACTGAACATAGAACAGTAAGGCAATCTTGTAGAAAGCAATAGTACGATCGTGATGCTTTCGAAATCAGTTTCCTTAAGCCATAAGTGGATGGGTTTCAATGCGAATAACTTTATGTTTCTAAAGACACCTTCTTCTAGATTTTATTGCACTTCAAATGGATGCCCATGCTTGTGTTTAGGTAAATCATAGAATATTAATTATTGATAAACACAAAATAAAATAACTAAGAACACTTAAAAGTTACTTATGTTTTATTATCCTTTCGATATTAACATATTTTCCACACAATAGCTTAATATAAGACTAACGCTGCATATGTTACTGCCATTAATGGTCAATGGCTTTGCATATAACATACGTTAAAATGTTGTTCAGATGACTATGTGCGCGCCTGTGTGTGTGTGTGTGTGTGTCCATGCATGTAAATTGAATATAATTTATAATAAATTTAATAACTATTTATAAGTAATAATAAATATTAATTTTACATAAATGCTTGTGTGTAAACGTGCGTTGCGTTCAGATCATGTTATGTAAATATTTGGCGCAATAATCAAATAACATTTTAAATCAATAATAAAAATCAAATGCGGTATTTGTCTATTTGAGATCTGATATGCGTGCGTATAATTTTGTTTTTTTTTTTATTTTTTTTTTTTCTTAATTTTTTTTTTTTTTTGTTTTTCTTTTTCCGCAATAGAACAATGGTTGCAGAGCGCAGAACAAAAACGAAAAAACGACAATAGGATTTACTTTTAAGCTTGACATGCAGCATCAGTTGTAGCAGCAACACTAGTAGTTGTAGTAGTTGTAGTAGTAGTAGTAGTTGCAGTAGTAGTAGCAGCAAAATCGGCTCAATAACAATCAAGCATAACATGTTTACATGCAGGCACATATGCGTACATATTTAGCTGCAAATTCATGTATGTAAGTAAGGTTATATTCGTATATATGGCTGATAGAGAGAAAAATAAACAAACAGACGAACAAACAAACAAACAAACATTCAATAACAAATCTCCATAATAAATACGCAAAAATCTTTTGCTGCTTAACGTACGTGCGTTATGCGTGCTTTTGTTGCGCGTTCAATACTTTTATCACCCGCTCTCTTATACATTTATATATATATATATATATATATATGCATCGATAATACATATGGAGAAGCAGACAGCATTTAATACATATAAACTTTGTATAATCAGTTAAACAATGTGCATCATTATGATAAATATGATGTGAATGCCTTTGGCCGTTGGCATCAACACGAAACAACAATGTGCAAATCCTTATGCATACAATGCACACACGCATATGCACGGTAGACATATTCGCTGCTTAATGCTGCGCATACACATGCATATGTAGATGATGTTAATAACAACTGTATAAAAATAAATCCATGTATATATATATTGACGACATATTAATATAAAGGTGTATAGAAATGTTAAATTAATGCCAAAAAAGCTTATTAATTAAATAAAAATATATTTAATGTATATGTGTATGCATGCAACTATCCTACATACACATATACATGCATATATATATATATATATATATATGTATATACATATATACAGATTTAAATATATTACATACATAAATATATATGTATATATATACATATATAAAATATATATATATATATATATATATATCTATATAAAGAATCTATTGGACTAAAAGCGGCAACCTCATGATCACATAATCACTTAAAGTCTTATTAATCGCTCAACAGAAATGTTTTTTTTTTTTTCGAGAATCAGTTAAATAATGAGAGAAATTATTTTACTGATTAAATGCACCTGAGAGCAGTAAACAGCATGCTTGAAAATCAGTTTTAAATCTTAAAGCGAGTGACTTTCAGTTTTTGTGAAAATCCATTAAATAAATCAACAGTCAAAGAAGCGAACGCACAACGGTTCGATAGCCCAATAAGATCAACGTGGCCCATGTCGAAAATATCGAAATACAACTTTTTAAGGATTGTATTTAAGACATGATTTTTGCCCTAAAACGGAGCTGATCGGCATGATCAGCCCCCAAGAGATATTTCCTACAGAAGAAAGCTCGTGCGCAGTGAAGAAGTGGTAAGAAAGTTATATTCGCTTTAGACGTATCTTGGATACCCATTATCTGTAGCAAACATTGGGGAGTTTAATAAATATTGATTTTTTAAGAAGTAAAAGTTCATACATATCTATTCATTTCCTTATTTATTAATCTAATGTCGTCATACAGATCCATACGCAGTAAAAACTATTCTAAGTCTCACGTCCAAATTCAAAAATAACAGTACACCGCGTACCACGTCGAACGTCTCCCCAGCCAAAGAGGTACACTTCCATTCAGTCTCTCTCTATCTCTCTCTCTCTCTCTCTCTCTCTCTCTCTCTCTCTCTTTCTCTCTCTCTCTCTCTCTCTCTCTCTTTCTCCCTCTTCCTCT
>KK502639.1:276052-312057 GCA_000688735.1 Glossina austeni
CGTTTTCGCGTTTGTAGCCGAGAACCAGCGGGGCGTGGTATCAAAAGGGAAGCACTTGCACCATCCCGGTCATTCTCGTGCTTACTCGCGCCAAACTTCAGTAAACAGAAGCATCTGATTGTTTCGGCTTTTTTTTTTTGTTTTTTAAAGGGGGGCGCATTAATTTTTTTTTTAAAAAGGGGGTCGGCGGTGCAAAAATGTTGGAAACCACTGTTGTAACCTCTTACTATTGCTCGCCAATACCTATGCATGACTTTGGAAAGTGCATTGCTTGCAACGTGAATCCGAAATACGGTAAAATCCAATATCTGCTTCATTTATTTGTGATTCAGTTCAGCAATAATAGTAATTAAGCAAAAATTCTTCCTAAACCACTTCAACGGCCACACAAGGGTTGAAAAAAAAAATGTTATCAACAACTTACGATTTTAGCGAGATAACCATTTTTGTTTCAATTTATTTTATTTATTAGATAAATTCAACTAGAAAAATATCTTCAGTCGCCTATAAGGCCGGTGATACGCAATTGGCAATTGGCATTAGTTTAATACCAAAACGCGAAAATTCATAACTTAATTAGACTACTTATAGTTCACTACTAGCAGGTACCACAACAAGGACGAACAAAGACTACAAAATTCATGAGTATGTGAGCATGGCGGAAACATCCCCGCTAGTCCGTGAAAAAGCAAGAACACATTCATTGAGAAGCTGACATTTCGTATGTCAACTTGTATCCTTTGATCTTCCTTAGTAGATAGTTAGGTGGATAGGCATCGTGGAGGTCACCAAGCCTTCCATCTTTTTTCGTACGATTTCTGTCTTCTTTACTAAAGTGCTTTCTACATTCCCTTGTTACTTGATCTTGAACTGATATCCATTTAGAGTTGTAGGTTATACTCTCTCTACCTTAAAGTCCATTTATTTGCTCTGTATTTGTAACCCTCTGTATGTATGTTTTGCTCGTTGGATATAAAAAAAAATTGTGAAACATTTTATTCTTTTTTCCGAACCACATTATTTTCCCATAAATAGAATAAAAAAAATGTTTTCCGAAAAAAAGAAAAAAATGTATTTTTTGTGCATTAAATTTCAAGTTTTATGCATAAGTTAATCTCCATAGAGATGTATATACATATATGTGTGCGTTTATCATTTAACAGTTAACTATATGTTGCTTTTGCTTTAATCCGGCAGTGTGCGTCATTTGTGGTTTATAAAAATCTACTAAAACCAATTCAATTAACTGTGACACTCAAAGTAAAATCATTACTTCAACACTACGTGAATGCTAGTCGTCGTATGCATGCATGTATGTATATACATGTCTCTTAGACTTGGAAGGTTTATTACAGCGAAACAAAGAACGGAAAGCAAAGTTTTTCTATATATGTACATACGTGTATGTATGTATGTATATACATATATATACATATATATATATATACATATATATACATATATATATATATACATATATATACATATATATATATATATACATATATATATATATATATATATATATGTATATGTATATGAGTAGTGACATACACACTTACGTATAACGCATATGTGCAAAGCAGAAACTGTATGAAAAGCTTTTAAATCTATTGTTTTCATGGCAGCTAATCCCTTTGAAGTTCACTAGATTCGTTGTCATTCTTGTACGGCTGAAGCGAGTCTTTTTCTTCTCGCTACATGTATGCATGTGCATATGTTGGCTTAGCAAAGGATTTTTATTGTTCATAAAAAGAAAAAAAAAAAAAAAAGAAAAAGAAAAACAAACTACTAAAGCAAACAAACAAACAAACAACCAAGCAGTCGTAAACACATGCACAAAGACGGAGAGAGGGAGAGAGAGAGAAAGAGAGAGAACGAACGGAGAAACAAACAGGATAAAACCGATTTTGAAAGCAAATAATAAAAAACAAGCAACAACAAAGTAGAACAAATCTGGCATGAGAAATGACAATGGTAATAACAACAACAACAATAAACATATGAAACACATGAAGAAGGAATTGTTGTTTTGTGTACATTATGAATGAATATAACTACTACTAACAAACAAATACAGCCATCACAACCGGATCATAGGAATCATGTGTGAAAAAGTAACTGACACCTACTTTAAGCGCAATGTGTTTTAAGCGTTCGCTGAAAGCAATGAAATCAAATAAAATTCACTTTAATTTTTTATTTAAACAAAAGCAAATCCAACGTAGTACCGTCCTGCGACGAATACACGATTGGCGTCTATGCATACATGCAAATGGATGTCATCGCTTCATCCGCTCTAAGCACACGAGTTTGTGTGCGCTTATGTGTCGCCTCTTTTTTTTCTTCTTTTTCTCTTTTTTTCTTGGCTCTTATTTTTTTACCACTATGGTAACCCTCCGTAGTGGTTGAGGGTTATTTGTGCAAAACGCGCTCATATGTATTGTGTTTAATCTGTTGGGATATGTTGTGGTTATGTTGCTGTTGCTGGGTTTTTTTTTTTTTTTTTTTAATTTTTGTTTGTATGTAAAACATAATAATTGGTTGTTTCATTTTGAAAAGCCGAAGTAACAACTGAAACAAACTATCAAGTGCGGATAATGAGAGTTTAGAGTAATCACAATATGCTTAAAATACCAAATAGTGTACAAAATGCAGAGGCTTCAAGAAGTCAACAGTTTCGCACTTCATTTAGAGACATTCGTATGAGAAGAGGAGAGCGTAGATTTAGTTTAGATAACCTAATGGCCCAAGGGAATCCAAGGGAATGTAGTTCTTTAAGTATTTGTTAAGCAAATAATTTGTTGGCGGCCTTTTAGTAGAACTCTTGATGAAATCATTTTTTGTTTGCAGTCAAGGCACCTACTTACGAAACAAATGCTTTTGATTTCAAGACTGATCTCTGATTCTTATGTAACACATATTCGACTTAGTTTTTGTATAAAAGTCCATGACAAATACATTCTGCTGTTGCATGTCTATGAACGTCAAAATCTACACCCACACCCACATGTTCTAAAAGCATTTCAAATCGAAAAGAAGGCAAAATTTTTGAGAACTTGCTTTATATACGTGCACTGTACGCATGAAAAACCTGCTGCTGTACATCATCAGCATTAGAAACTGATATTTGGCATAACTAGTCGGTGTGATCTGTTCAAGTACACACCCACAATGTAGAAGAAAATAAAACAATGGCGGACAACACCAACACTTTCATCAAAAGTGCATCTATAATTTTCGATCCCGTGAATATAATCCGTCTATGTCATCGCTATCATTCCCCCTAGTCCCTAAAGTCTCTCTAAATGCCTTTCTAAATTTCTCCTTACGATAGTTGACCGCTCGCTTTATTCGAAAGGACGTCACACTTAAAAAAGTGCGTCCAATATAAGTCTGTTATGGTCTATGTACACCGTTAATGTGTGCTGTATCTCTCCCTCCCCCTCTTCATGCTAATCCTCCCATATCATATTCCAATCCCCCAAACACATTGTAAATAAATTGAAATGTTGTGCTTCGAAAATAACCTGCAAGAATTAAGAAATTGTCATGACCAACGCACAACAAACACAATAATCATATGAATAAGAAAATTCACTGTCGCAAAATATTCTTCTTTATCTGCGTAAGCGAATTTCTGAGTATGAATACCAAAAATATGAGATAAAAACAAATAATGCCGTACGTTTTTTTCATTTCATCCCATCAGACTTGCAGGTATCATCCATCTATCACTTACTAGCGGTGTATGGCTAATTTTGAGTAATCACTACTTTGAGCTTAAAAGCAAACAAATCGATACGAGGGAAGATTAAGTGAAAACAACACACGCTACACGTTAAAGCCTACAGGGAATTACAAAGCAAGTGAACATGTTACGGCTAGCTACGCTACTGAAGCGGCATATGTGGACAGTAGAAGAACAGGGGTTTTGAAGAAATATTGTTGGCAACTGGCAGATTAAGAGTTTGAAGGAAAAGAGTTGAACCAGACCAGGTCTACCGTTTTTTTAATGAATCTCTCTCCACAAGCTATCTAGCTTTTACTTAACTTGCGTAAGAAATTCTTTTTAACAAACAATGAAAACATTACTCAGGGATACCCAATCATTAAAATCTCAGGAATACTTCATCAGTCTCTTTCTCTCTTTCTTCCTGCTTTACATAATCTTGACGTGTCCTCTTCCTCCTTACAGATTAAATGATGTCCTTTTTCCTCACGCTCTCTTCAAACTATTCGCTAAGAAGATCATCTTCGCAGGCTGTCAGCATTAGCCCTTACCATCGAACTTTGGTTTAAAAGTAAAATAAAAGTCGGGATACCATCACCTTCTTCACAAGTCCTGAACATATGTTAACAGATACATATATAAAGATAGTAATGAGCTGTTTGATGATTTTAATCAAAGAGGCGGGTAGGGGCGATTAGAAAGCTTATGTGGGGAGACCCCTATATTCTTTTACGATCCACGTCATCCAAGAGGGAGATAGAGGAGGTTAGAAAGCTTATATGGGGAGATCCTTCCATTAAAATGATGTGGGTTTGTTGTTCAATATCTAAAGTGATGTATCATGATATTCTGCTTTGCTACGTAGCATTTCTTCCTATTCTCTTAATGGTTAAACGAGGTTTCCAGTCTCTTCCACAGCAACAGTAATAATTAAGAATAGTTGTCCAATTTAATCAACAGCACAATACACATTGAAGGTTGAGAGAGGTATCGCTCTTCCTCTCTGTTCTTCCTTCTTTAGCTCTATATATATATATATATATATATATATATATATGTATATATATTTTTTACTCACTCTCCCACTGTCCAAAGTCAACTTTACTACTCTGTCGCCATTTAGGAAATCATGAAATGCAGTCAGAGGTTTAACCAATCCAGGAAGTAAATATTGACAAATTAAACATTATGGAGTAATTAGTAAAGATGAACATAAAATTTAAAAATGTTAATACTGTTAGCGTTCTTAAAAATAAACTCAATTTACGTATGCCTACGCGTACGCTGCCGTATAAATGTATATGCATATATATATATATATATATATATATATATGTGTATATATATATGTATATATATTAATTATGGAGTTACAAAGAATCAAGTAAGGAGAAAAAAAATGTCTTCTTAATCCCTTTATGGCCATATTAAAAATATAATGCTTACGTTTAATCCCCTTTTAAGTTAAACATTTCCTCATTATGATCATAAACATAATTATTATCAAACTTTGCGTCATGCGTTGCTATAATTATAAACTGTAAAACGGCCGATGTTGATGATGTTGATGTTGAAGACGGCGATGCCGTTTGTCAACAAGAACGACATTACGAAAAGATTTTATGATTAATGCAAATACACACAGATACAATTATATATATATATATAAATATATATATGTATGTACATAATCGTATATCGATTCATTTCAAGATTGGCACACGCATACATGAACAGTCATTCAGACCACTTAAGCATAACGCCTTTGAAAGCGTTTCTGTTCCTCTTCAATCTCTTTCTTTTTTTTTTTTATATTTCATTTTATTTTTGTGTGCTTAATATAAGCACTTGTCTTAAAGGATCAAATTTCATCCCCATCAATACGAGCAGACCGAGAAGTTGATTTTGAAACAATAATACATATACACACGCATACAAACACACATATACAAACATACATACATACATATGTACACACACAAACACACACACACACACACACACACACATGCACGTTAGGTTAACCCTGTTCATATAAGAATTAACAAGTTATTCAAATGAATATAATACGTAGCTCGGCTTGCGTATATATATATACACTGACATATATATATATATATAAAAATACATATTCAATTGCCTTTGTTGTGTCCTCGTCATTATCAGTCAATAGCATACTGAGCTTATTGGTGACCGGATTAAACCACAACTAAAGCTGCGTATTGTTCATCATCGTCAGTCGTCATTATTATCGTTATTGGCAAAAAGGTTAATAATGATAAGAATAATATAAAATTGAATCGACCTGAAATTCGCACAAACAACAACAAAATCCTTAACCTTCTCTTCCTTATACGCCTATTCTTGCCGTCACTTCCTCTCTCTCTCTCTCTCGTTCTCTCTCTCGCTTTCTCTTGCTCTTCCTCTTGCTCTCTCTTCTTTCTCCGTCTGATTCTAACCTTAAATGACAACGCAGCGGCAGCTTAATTTTTAAGCCGAATTTCTTTTGCAGATGAGTATTAAAACCAAAACAGAGATGGTGGTAAAGGCAAGACAAAGCTGGGTAAGGGAACGGTAGAAGAGAGCACATAAGTGGCATCGCAATACTTAAGAAAATAATACACAAGTATCATTAACTTGTGCATTTACAATATTCACAACTACCACCGCACCGCATTACCATTTGCATATCATTGGAATCATTGGATCGTTTCGATTAATAGTTGGGCTTAGGGTACGGGAGAGAAAAAGCAAAACGCGCAGATGATAAACGCGGTAATATGAATCGCTTTTCCTTTTCAATATAGCTACGACCTACACATACTTAGTTGACGGTGATAAAAACCTCCTCAACGGAGGCACACAAGATACGTACATATCTGAAAGAGGATTGTATTAATCAATGCATCAAACTTGTAATGAAATTTGAAACGTAAATATTCGCATTTATATGCATGTTTGAATGGGTGTGTGCACATCTGCTTACTACAAAAAGAATTTAAAAAAAGATCTTAAAGATACGACTGAGAAGGAATTATGAAAATTTAACCTTTCAAAAGCTAGCGATGGCCTAGAAATCCAGGTGGTCTTCGCTGATTGGCCGTCAGGTATAATGCAATTAAACTTTAAAATACCTGTACGTGCGTGTAGAAACGTCATAATATAAAAAAATATATTTTTCCTCTGAAAAGGGGAAAAGCGTTAAAAAAAACCTATAGTCAGTGTGGAACTTGCACACGCCCGCAAGTCTGCCCGTCAACCCCAAGGAACTAAAGCTAAGTACTACGCCGGGAGAACCGTTTGAGCCTTGACTCAAAGTGTTCGTCGCATTCTGTACGTATGTGTTCATAAGTGTTCCTCTTCTCTCGGGTTATACTTGAATGACTTATTTATTTCCTGCTTTAGGGACCTTATCCCAGCCTTAATCTTAATGGATTGTCTTCTTTTTTCTTTCGGTCTCACTGAAGTCTCCCGCGCAATCTTGCGAATCTTGCTCACTCGAACAATGCATATTCAGAACCAGTTTATCTTTTGTTTATTCGCACATTTCGTTTTGCTTGTTGGCGATCTGATCTTACGTCGGTCTTTTTACTACAATCTTATAAGGGATTTGTGAGCAGGGAGCAACAACAAGCTTCAGAACAACTTCTGCTTGCAACTGCAAATTTCTACAAATGTAGCTGCGAATGAATCACGGCTCTCTTTATCTAATCTATCTGTGGTCCTTAACTAAGAATGCAAATGACAAATTTCAGGTCTCTATGGGTGTTATTATATGTGTAGTCGTAGAACAAATATGATATGATTTCACGTTATCTTACGTTATAAAAACAACGCATTTTTCCCCTTGAGTAAGTGCAGCCGTAAGTTAATTCTTATTCTGGGAAGACACTCCGAACATCATTACTCGTTTATACCGGTCCAAGTTTAAATTCTATTTCGAAAGAAATCGAGTTGTAATGATAGGTCCCCATAATTCCTTTGAGCAACAACCATATAAACATGTCTTGGAATGCATTCCGCTCTACTCCGACCAATACGTCCCTCACTTTGCTTAGAAAACTAATGCATTTCGAGGATTAGCACTTTACCCACCTTAAGCTGTTAATAGGTCTTAAGTCACTGGCGCTTACATACCGATAAACAGTCATTTATTAATCAGTATTGAGGTACAAACAGTTATAGCGCTTTGTAAACAATTTTATCTGATAGGTGATCGTAGTTTGCATTGGGTTTGTACTCCAGTTTTATATGTACATGTATGTATGTATTACTGCCTGATTTTAGATTTAAACTTAGTTTGAATATGTTCGCCTGTGTGTCCGTCGGTCATCTTTTATTGGAACTCCTACAATTAGAACACAGCGGAGCTGAATTGTGGTGAAAATGTGGTTTCAAAAAAAAACCTTTTCTAGATAATACGTGTGACTGCTCTGTTTATTACCAAAGGATCTCTTCAGCACTTTGCTCTCCCAGCAAACGCAATCCGAAGCTTCTGCATAAAATATTTAAAATCATTTAAGATTCCAAGACAGATGCATATACATATTTGTAACGATCTTAAGTCCTTTCTGGGTGTACAGTGTCTAAGGTGCGTCACAAAGGCGTGAACTCTTTCTTGTGTCTTTATTATTATAATTTTTTATTTATTTTGTGCACTAGTTTTTTGCAATGTAAGCAAAAAAAAAAGTTTAATGCGAATTTCAATGTACTATATATATGTACTATATATACATAATTTGACATTTCTCAAGAGTCACTACATCAGCAATCACTAGTGGCCACATTGACATTTTAATCTCTTTTATGTTTAATGTTTGCAAAGTTATGAACGAATGCATACAAACATAGATTTAAAACCCGATTACTTAAATGCTCGGAAAGGGGTGTAAAAAAAATGTATTTAAATTATTATTGTCGTCATCATATACAAGTAAATGCAGTTTTTGTTTTTTTTTTTTTGTCGTTTTTGCTTCTCCTTCGTTTCTATGAAAAAAAAAAGAGACGAAAAAATACGAAATCTTTACATTTTTTACAATGGTCATGTGTATGTGTATGTGTAGATAGACACACGTAAACTTATAAAACTTACGTATTTTGTGAATATTTAGTAGTAATGTTCGCAAAATCATATTGTGGTTTTCTCTCTCTCTCTCTCCCTCTCTCTAGATACTTTAAGGCAACCATAAAAAGAGAGAGAAAAAAGAATAAAACACAAACACAAAAACAGGACATAATGCTTGAGTCGAAGTCATTGAAAATCACATAAAACATTTGTTTTTATACACATGTGGATATGAATTCATTCGTTTATGCTCTTGTAAGCTTTATGAGTTCGTTTTCGATTCATTTTTTTTTTTTCCTTTTTCCTCCTTCTTTTTCTTCTTGTTATTATCCTTAATACAGTATAATTTTAATCCCTTTTCTTTGTGTGCTCGTAGAGTAGTTTGTTTGCTTGCTCGTCTAACCCCTTAAAAATGAAACAAAAAAAAAAAAAAACATTATTCTGTTGAGAATTATTTATTCTTAAAACCATCTTATGTCAAATAATTGGCCATTGTGTGCTTTATGTCGAAATCTCAGAAAAAATTTCAAGTTTAAGCAAATTTATATCGATCGCTTTTAAAGTATATTAAATTTTTCATTTTGTTTGCACAACCCCCGAAAATATGCAATAAAGCTTCTAAAAAGTAACTGTTGTCGATTACTTAGTGAATCGCTTTTATACCCTCCATGACTTGCGGTACGACGTAGCGTTTTAGATAGACGCAGCTTTTATTTAACCGATCGATTCAGAATCATTTTCTCAGTCGGTCTAAGCCTGTCTATCCGTCTGTCCGTCTGATGTTTGTCCATGTAAATTTGTGTTCAAGCTACAGGTCGCAATTTTGATGAAATATAACCCACTGACGTGTGTTGACCCAAGGACGAACGCTATTGGATCGTTCCACTGTTTCGACCACTCCCCATATAAATTCTTATTTTGAAAAGTCTTCATATAAATAACTGTATTAGCGAAGTGGTGTACGGTATTCGACCGTGAGTGAGCCCTGCTTGTTTTTTACTAAATTCATCGTAGAGATTCCCACTTGACCTGCGCACGCAATAATTGTTTCGAAGCCAGTTGCTATCAAACGATTACGAAACGTGCTACTATCTCCAAAAGTAAATATAGTTTTGTTACGAAAATTCCACATTTCGTAAAATGAGATTGAATGAGAAACACCCGATTTTCTAAAGAAGCAAATACTGGAAACAGTAACACAAAATACAGATTCATGACGCTTCACCCAACTCATACAACGATTGTCGAAAATATTTATCGCAGAATATTTCGCGGTAAGAAAGATTAACACAAAAATGTCGCAATGCATGCTTCCAAGCTTGTCCTCACTCAGCACATATCCAACTGTGCCCCAACCTTCTGGCCATCAAGCATTTGATGAGCTCCATATAAGGGAACCAAAGGGAGAAGAAAAATAATCTCTTTTCATTAGGAAAGGGAGCCCTCTTCCGACATACCTCTTAGACTTCCAAGAGAAAAATCCGCCGCCAGGTTGTAGATAGCAAGTCTTAAACCCTTCGTTGCCGTTGACTGTGAAAGTGAGAGCCGTAAAAGCAATAGTCAACATTTATAGAGAGCACCACGAAAAGGTGCGGGTTCCCAAAGTTCCACTCTCCTACGTTTACATTACAGTGTAATAGAATCCAACCTCGTAACTTTATTATGATTCAGAAAAATTGCTTTGTATTCCATCCTCAAACTTTCCCACCTGGCACGTCGAACCATCTCTTATTAATTCGATGAGTTTTTAGAAGAAGGGGAAGGAGAACAGGGCATCGATAGCTTAATTGTACAAATGATGAGAGTTGATATGTAGAGAGGCAGTGGGAATAATGGCTAAGGATTAAAAACTAGCAACTGATACGGAATAAAGGTTAGAAGAGAAGTTTATTTCACATTTCATAAGCAAAAAGTTAATAAAACAGTTTAGAGTACATTTAATCCAATGCAATTCATACTCTTGTATATATATATATATATAGCATGTCGAGGGATTGAATTATCAATGTTTCTTCAACTGCCTACTACGTTCGGTGTAAGCTCTTCGTTTGGCTTACATATTGCAAATACCGTAGTTAACCTATTATGCATACTAGAATAAGTTAAATAAATCGAAGTCGTCGCAACTACATCACACAACATACCTACCTATGTATCTACCTATGAAATTCCATTTAAGCTAATAATTTGCATTTCTATTCATTTTTCAAAATGCATTTAAGTGCATGTTACATATATTTGAAGCATGTTGCATTATGTTTTTTCTATGTAAGACATGTGCATACGGATTCATTTGTAGCAAATAACCGACGACGAGAAAACCTACTTTGCTTTTATTATTGGATTATATTCTTGTGGTGTTTGTGGTATTAGTGGTTGTAAGTTTAGCATGCACTAATTCCTAAGATATTCATTTATTTTCCTACTTTCTGACTGAAAATAATGTGCAGCGTTTGCGCGCATATTTAAAAACTTTTCTAAATAATGTTTTTAATATTTAATTTCACTAACAACAATTTAAAGAACGGATTTTGAAAACATTTTCGAATGCCATATCACTTTCATCCGCTTTTATATGAAATGGTTTTGTTGCTTATTCAGTAGCACATATAGGAAATTAGAAAGATTCTTAGTAGACAAAAGAGTGTGGGATGTGTGAGTGAGAGGTTCAGTTCTATTCTTCACTCTACATTTGTAGACATCTGCTACTGAATTCTGGAACTAAACATAGGATAAGCTGCAGCAATTAGGACCATCGGCCTTTTAAAGGTACACTAGACGCTTAATCGAGTCGTTTTAATAAAATTAAAAATCGTATTGATATTGATTGATTGTCATGTACCTGCAAGATTTCCATAGGCTTGGATGCTTCCAAGACGAGTCTTTGAATAATGGAAAGAATTAGAAAGACATCATCATTGGAGGCGTAGATTTTTTAATGAGGATCCATTGGTGTATTTTGCAAAAGCCTGATAAAGGCGAACTCTTTTGGTAAATGCACTAAATCCTCCGAAAACACGAATATTATTTTTAGATAAAATTCATAAGTAAAGGGAACCTTCATAAAAATGGAAACCCATTTTAAAACAAAACTAAAATTATGAAACGTTGCCAATGAATATTAAGCACTACAAAGCAATGCATTGCCTTTATATATAATATAAAAAAAAGTGTGTGTGCACATATTCGAAAGAAGAGTATGCATTACCAGTAGTTGTCTTATTCACTCTAACAGATCACATTCATGTTAGAGATCCTAATAATATGTTTAACACATGGGAAGAAAATAAAAGTTTTCCTTATTCGCTGGTGGAAGGACATTTTTCAGGTCACTTTCGAAATGAATGCATGTGCGCAAAATGTTTGACCTCATAGACTGAAACTTTATAACATTGCTTTGTAGTTCTATAAGAGAAAGTCATAAATACCGCATCGGTTCCTTGAGTAAGTGTTTACTACTACATAGGGAGTGTTGCACTCAAAAACCAGCATATAACGAATTCTGATTTTTAAGATATGCTTCTTAATGGTCCCGCAGCCACAAAGAGACAATAGATGAAATGCTTGTTACAGTTGATCGTAAGCAATGAATTTGAGGTTTCATCATCTGGTAAAATTAAATCTAGCTAGAGTATGCAAAATAGGTGCTCTTGAGCCCATAAGCTCTTTTGTGCTTTAGAACACATGTTCGTCTAGGATTTCCTCAACTTGAGACGTAGAATTTTATATTAAAAAAAGTACCTGCCAAGCTTCTAAGTAAAAAGAAATTTCAATTACTGGCTCGATATCCTTGCAATTAGAGAGAAGATGCAACTTTCATGCAGACTTTTTCTATAAACTCGCCGTTACCCTTAACATTGTAATCGTACATCGTGCCAAAAAAAAAGAGGGAAAAGTATGGAGGAGACAATTTATTCCATGTCAAGACATTTAGGAGAGCAGCAGACAGTAAAGGGTTGACAGTGAAAATTCGTAGGAAAACAAATAATTGAATGTTGCAAAAACAAGAACTAAAAGAAATCGATGTGCAATCAATCAAGTTGTGAAGTTGTCCCGTCGAATACACATCAACGTTGAGCATTTTCTTATTTTTGTCGGTACCCAACTTTTCTTGATTTTAAAACTGGACTACTTTCTATACTTTAATGTGATATTTTCTAATGGCAGATATGATATTATCCTACGATCATGGATGTGAAAACATTGCGGAATGAAATCAAATTTTTTACCCAGTACCGACCAATGGAGTCCCAGCTCTTCTAGCACGAAATTTTTAGGAAGAATTAAAACTTTCTCCTTCTCAAACTGGGCGATTTCACCTGTGCACGTGCTGATGCAATAGCGGATCGTCAGCGAAAAATTCGAATAAAAATTATAAGCGTCCTCAATGAGAAGCCCTATTATTTAGGGCCTTACCTTGAAATATAAAAACTATGCAATCTAGTACCAATTTGATACTTGTTTTCAACGCTGGCTTCACGTAAATAGAAGCATGTTCCCATCTTCAACATCATTGGAGCAATTTGGCGACATTCGATTGATTGAAAACTATTGAGATACTCTATGAATCTATTCCGCGAAAAATTGCAGCTTTTCCACAAACAAATGGTGACCCAACACCATGTTAATAAATAGATATAATGTCTGCTGTTCATATTATTTTGTCCATCCTCATCCCCATACGCGCGCTAGTGGTCGCCATTTTTTAAAAGCTTTCTCTAAAAGCACACAATTCGTTCCTTTCTTTTTCTGCAGACAAATGCAATTCTTTTCAGCGCCCTATACCGAGACACATCACGGATATGTAATAAGCGTTTTTGTTTTGCTTTGTGATTTTGATGACTTGACAACCTTGTAATGCCCACTACCGAGGGATGGTCTTATTTGTTTTCGACATCCAGAAAGAAGCTTCAGAAAGTATGTTATGCCTGACAAGTGTAGGAAATACTGGACCATCAATAAACTTTACATTAATTTGATTACAAATTTTTGCTCACAACAGATTATTAATATTAGAATCAGCTGTCGCCATAATTCAATCGCATGGATTTGCAGTACTAAGAACTTGATATTCTAGCGAAGTAAATTAATGAGAACACATTCAAACACAACTTTTCGTTTAGTCAGTCCGTCTGTCCGCCTGTCCATCTGCTGAATATCTGTAGTACATAATCTCCTGATTGCAAAAATAAAGGCATCGGCTTCGAATTTGACAAAGACGTTGGAAGTTCTTGTACGCATATTCCTGTTGAAAACGGACGAGTCGCCCAAATAAACCAAAAACACATTTGCTTGCTGAGTTTTTTCTTAACTACTCGTAAATCAGAATATGTGGGCAATAAAAATGGCCATGAAAAAGAGCTGCACGTACCTATCGGAGTAGGTACGGACCACAATTACCAAAACAACGTTCTTGGGTCCAAATCTCTAGCTATAGTATGCGCTAAGTTGGTGAGGCCATAACGCATGCACAGCCGCTAGGCTGTGGCCATCATCTTCCTTCCTTTTTCTTTCGCTTTGCTTTCCGTTTCAACCTTCAGCAAAGGACATCCACTGAGTGGTTGGTCACACAAGAAAAATGGTTGCATGTACGAAAATTCCCTTTTTTTTAGTTTTTCTTTAAGATGAAGCATTCCGTCACAGTGGAATATAATTTTCTTCCCCCATTTATTTTATACGAAAATTTACGTTGGTGTGTTCTAGTCTGAGAGACTAACGCTTCGGAACACCAACAGTTGATACAAAGTCACGTAAACTATGACCAGAAAAGGTATTGGATTATGACTAGTGACCAGTCACAGGGGCAGAATACGACAATAAATTTTACTTTTTCCATATCATATCCATCTGACTGCACTTCCTACGAGATTTGCGAGAGGAGGTGAAAACACGTAAACAGAAATATTGGATTTGCAGTCGGCTTCGTTAGACTCGAATGGTTGCTAAGCCATTTCACATTTAATAAACTAATACAAGGAATGCAGAACAGCAAAAATCGAATGTAAAGAAAACTTTACAACGACGACAGTGAAACTATTTTATGTCTTTCTGCTTATTTGCTTACTTTGACTATAAAACCACTTGTTTTTCTGACCATAAACATTTCCCATCACCTCAGAAAGAAGCTTTACATTAAACGGACACACGAACTTGTATGCGTTCATAACCGATTGTGCTTATATGGGAGCTAGTAAGCAAATATAAGCCCTAAAATCATGTCTTGGCATAAGTGAAGCAAAAATACAAAAAAATAAAAAAAAAAAATAAAAAAAATAAATGAAAAAATCATTTTGCTTAAAACAGAAAGATTTTAGCTTTAGAAGAAAATTGAGTTTTTCGTTGCAGATTTTTTGTTCTGCTTTTCCTTTCCTATCTTGTATTTTCATTTTTGTTTTTTTCTCTTTGTTGCTTAAACCTTAAGAAAATTGTAAGAAATTAATTTCTTCACCTGATGATAGACCCAGTATATCGTCAACATTCTTAAGTATTACATGATGATGGCGATGTTGATGATGTTGAAAAAGGGATTTAGTTTTTAAGTTTCTTGTGCATGCATGTGTGTAAGTAACATACAAGTTTTATACTCAAGACTTGTGCTCTTATTAAGACTTGCATGAAGAACTATGTACGCCCTGAGTATGTGTTTGTGCGTATGCGTTTGTATTTTAAAATTTATTAAAATCCGAAAACATTCCCTAACCCTTTTTCACTAAGACAATTTAAATACGTTTTGCATGTATTTCGTTTTTCTTTCCGGCCTCACGAACTGTTTTGGGTGTGTAGAGAGCATTAAGTTACAAGTTAGACCCTTTTTGGGAGCAAATTCGCTGCCTAGGCCACATGTGATACGATAAAGGATTAAAATTTTACCGAAAACACATGGAAATTAGCTGAAAACAGAAATTTTGTAACTGTTAACGAAAAGCACGAAACACTTTGAACCTAACGGTTATTGCTGGTACTCTGACTCGCTCATATTCTTTCATGGCGAACTCGCTTTAATAAGGGTGACACATACATAGGCATATGAATATAAAGCAATAGAATATAATTAATAAACGGTATATGTGTCTGTCAGTCCCCTTCCTCCCTTCGCCTCTTTCTTTCTGTCTTTCTTTTTCTTTTCTTTTTTTAATTTCTTTGCAATTTATTTTCTCTTTCGTATTTATATATATATTCATATATAATGCATAAAACTATATGTCACACACAATCAACTCGCATCCAAATAGATATATCTATACGTGGCCTATGTAGGTAAGTAAACGTAAGTAAGCTTTGGTAAATTTTAACTAATAAGCGGCTTAACTAATATAAAAGCGTTCTCTTTTCTTTCTTTTCTTTTCCATGACATTTACCTCTATGCAAATGATTAGGATTTAAATCGAATTCGTTTTTATGTAAATATTTAAAAGCTCTCCCACTACCTTTCCATTTGCAATTTCCTTTCCTTTTAAAAACTTTAACTTTTCAAACGTATCATTGCCCTTTCGAACTGAAAAGCAATGTTAATGATTGAGACAAATTACGTCAAAGCGATTACAATTCAAGACAAAAACTAATCAACTTTCATAGAATTTTTTTAAAGGAATTTTTGGAAATAAAAACTGAAAGCATTCTCTTTCACTAACTTCAATAAATTCGATGTGGTTGTAGGTGTTAACGAAGACACCCCAAAGGAAGTTTCCCTGCACTTGAGAGATATTATATATCTTAGGGCACACTTAGTGCACTATGTAACCACCTACACAATACATTCGTAGGATGACGTTAACGAATCCATATGAATTTATGTCATCCTATGGCCTTCTTGAGTAGGGTGTTTTATATTTTGGAGGAAAACAAATAGCGGATCAGTCCAATCCTCTTTCTACGTTTCTCCCCTTTTAGTATTCGTACATTTTCATTTGCGTTGACATGAAAATCTTATTTGACTTTGGATGTCGTAATTCGTCGTAATTTCCTCTAGTCGTAGATGCGATGATAAGTTTTGAATCGAACTGATTTGAAATTTGTGATTATCGCTCTTAAGATGGTCCTAAGACGTTAAGGGTTCCGTTGTTCTTCATGACGTTACACTTGTTTATTGAAATTAAATTACATTTGAAACTTCAGAATTTGGAAGTTCGAACAGGCGCGCTTGAATGGCCAGCGAATATGAATAAATTCATTCACAAGCTCAAACTGTTCAACTTACTTTCTATTCTCGTGCTTTCCGGACATGAAGTGGGTTCAACCAATATAACGCCAATTTTTCATGCTAGGCATAGTTTCGGGAACATTTGGGAAGTAAGTGGAAAATGAGAAGACGACCCAAATTTTGGGTTTGGAAGAGAAAATTTTAATCGTTTAATAGTTTTAAAGATTATTTTAAGCTCCCGAGTGGCAGGACCGGCAGTAACAAAGCGCTTCCTGTCCATTCAATACTTGATTGTCTTTTCTAGACTGGAGTCGTTTATTAAATGTTCTATGAAAAGTAAATTTATCTTTGCTAGTGCTGGCTAAGTACACAAGCGGTTTGCTTGCCTTTACAGCAAATAAGCGACTGCGATATTACGTTTTAAAATCACTTTTCAATTATGTGTTAGTTAAGTCACATTCACATCGAACCTTGAGTAGAATACGTCATCGGTTACAATCTTATTCTGGTGGACTGAAAATCTGATTGTTCGCATTCATATCATGTGATCTATGACTCTTATGATTTTTATTGCGGTATACGGCCCGTTAAATACCCTACACTATTTTGCTTAATGCAGTTATTTATGTAACGACTTTTCAAAATAAGTTGTGGTATGGAAAGTAGTCGAAAAAGTGGTCCGATCAAAGCCTTCAATGGCCCAAGGACTGGGGCCAAATCATTTCGTTGTACTACATTTCATCAAAACACGTCAAAAAGTGCACTCTGCATGTTGATACAACAAAACAAAATGGGCAGAGAGGTGTAGGAAAAGATTTTTGCATATCAAATCCTTCTGGGTTTTCGCAAATATCCGCACAAGGTTAGCCACGTACCATAAGATGTGACCGATAGAGGGGAAGACGGACAAACGAGCGTGGCATATAATAAGAGGTGGATCTATCTCAAGTCCTTCTCGATTTTGCACATATTCGCACAAAGTTAATATACCCTTGTATCACAAGTAGTGTGCGGCGTGCCAATAGGGCGCCACAATATTGTAATCTATTCACTTCTACATCTGCGATTGGGCTTCTCCTGTCAATTCGTATGATATACGCAAAAAAACTAAATAGAAGAAGCAAAAAATTGTAAATTAACAAACGCAATAAAAACAAACTCTTCCGTGCAACATTTTGAAATGCGATGCCAACGAGTGCCTCGCGGATTATTTTCACGACACGAATATCCCTTTATTGTGCCTGTTTTAAGGCAAAGGCGATCTCGTCTTTGTTCACTAATCATACTCAACGGTTTGTTAAACTTGATCCGCGATGACTAGTTAAATAGTTGTTGAAGAAAGATGGATAAGTTAAATAATCGCAGCTGGTTGGAACCTATCGAAGCATCCTTTCTTTAAGAAAATAAATTTATGACCAAATCTATCCGGTCATCAAATACTAAGTATTTTTGAAAAGTTCTTTAACAAGATATTGATTTTTTATTACGGAGTAATCGTTCATAGGCTGTTTTCTACACATGTAAGGGGAAGGAAAAGAGAGATAGCGAGTGGCTGACTACAGCGACAGTCAAAAATAGTTTAATTTTTCAATTTATTAACATCATCTCAGATCATGAATTTTAAAGTGAAATGCTTAAGTCTCTCAGTTTGCTTTCGTCATTTCTAAACGAAACGTACTCGCTATTAGAACCTTGGAAGTAAATTATAGCGAAGTGCTTCTTCTGCATAATATTTCCCACATTAACTAAAAGAATTCCATTTCAACTTAAAAGAGAAGTAAGTAACTAGATGAACAAATTTAGTCGCATGCTATTTATGTTGAGCCAGCGATAACCTTGCCGGCGTATGCCTGTAAATAGAAAGCGTAATGAAACAATATGAGAAGAGAACAACGCATTTAACTATAGATTTACGTTTATAATTGAATTATTTCTCTACCGTGTACATGCTTCTGTGACATCGATAATAAGTATTAAGTAGATTATGAACTAACATAAGGTAGATAGCTGCAGATGTAGATGTAGATGAGCAAATAAGGAAACATGAAACGAAAGAATAGAGTAAATAGCTATATGGATAATTATGAAATTTAAATACTGGTAATATTTTGCAAGAAATTATCTCTCTATGAACATTTACTTGCGATGTGGGAAATTCTTGCATGCAAAGGTTTGCATATAAACTCTTCACAGTTAATCACTTATGAGACATATGTTTAATCTGTGTGCATATCCTATAATGTCAATGAGTGACTTGTTATTAATTTTAGGTATTGCTTAAAATTCATACCACTAGCATAACTAAGAGATAGAAACAAAGACTAAAATAAATTAAATTCATCTCAAAGACAATGTGAGGTAACCAACACAACTTTAAAGAAATATTAGAAAATCTACGAGATTTCGTGTAATTGTGAAGAAATCACCTGAGGATTTAAAAGCATTTATACGCTAGAACTTCTGAGCAAGTCTGCTAAGTTTTTATATCGAGCAGTGGTATGTTTTTCTTTTTTTTTTTTATAGCCGGTCTGCCCGTCTGTCCTCCTTGTTTTTTTTTTTTTTGTACAATTACAGGCAGCTTATTTTGATGAAATTTCGTATACCTCTTCCCATATAAGGCCTTATTTTGGAAACTCTTTACATGAATAGCTGTGGTTTGGTGCAGCGAATTTTATGCCAAACCGAGGCCCACTGTGGTTTTTTTACTTTTAACTTTAGAACAAGTAAAAAAAAACGTTGCAAGTGGATGAAGTCTACTCTCTGCTCTTCTGCCAACACCTTAATTTATTTTCGTAATAAAGCATCAAAAATTTTGTTTCGCAAGGATAGACCCCGACAAGCGGGCAAATACTCGTAAACCGATTTAGAAGATATTTCCAGCCCCTCACATGCACTATATTGCGATCGGGTATAGAAAACGACGACATTTGACACTACTATTAATTCGACATTTCTAAGCCGTTACATTGTGTAGGGGCACTACACACTACAGTTTTCTTGTTGTAATTTTTAATGCATGCAGCGGCTCAGGCTGTTGTTCAATTTTCATGGCTTACCTTTGAATCGACAACATTTCGGAAATGTTTCAGAAAAATAAATTTTGTTAAATTATTAACATCGAGACGGTTTAAAAAAAATCAAATATTTTTATTTTTTTTTTTAATTGAAAATTCTCGAACATTAAAGAGCGAACTTGTAAAAGAAAGAATTTCTGGATGTTGCTCTTACTAATACGCCGAATTAGGCCAAACCGAACGGATGATCAGGCGAAATGGATACGTATTTAAATCTCTCTCCAGTGTTAGTGCAAAGATTGGGCCATTTTTTGCTTGGCTCCGCTCCCCAATGAGCACAATCAGAAGCCGGTTCGTTTCCCGGTTGGTAAACAACTTCGAAAGGTTTATTTTCGAAATCATAATTACAAACGACGTAATTGCAAAATCGATAGTTATTTCCCGGCCTTCATAAAAGTAATTCTTAATAAAATCTTATATATTTTTCGATTCGCTATGCACTTACGAATGACTGCAATTATAGCCAAGCGCGTAAGCGCAACCCATGCGTGACATTCGTTCTTGTATGAGACTTAAAAATCTGGCACCCACACAACCATAATTGCTACGTAACATATATTTTTTAGGAAATGTTATGTCGCTTAACGCGTATTAAGAGAAATAAGAGGCACTTACGCGATACTGCAGTTTGCCATGTTTTCAGTATCTATTATTTCTGACTTCCCCTGGTAGATAGGTTGAAAGACTTCCTGAATTATTTCGAAAACGCTCAAAATATCCTGCTTGCCTTTAAAGCCCTGTTAGGGAAGAAATAGATGAAAACATTTTACAAACCCATATCAGTATCACTTCGTGCGCGACTTCGTACAGAGATTTGGGAAACGAAATTCAAACGTTTTGACCCGAGGCAATCCACAGAGAAATGCCTTCCTCTTTTTACTTGATTCGAAGCCAGATAATTCAATTCATTGTCCCAAATAAGTTCGCGCATCCTCGTCGCAATTGGAAAGCTTGTGTCGCTCTTGCCTCCAGTCTCCTCACCGCCAGCTACTTTATCACGCCAAGCATTGTGAAGATCTAAGAGAAATCTTTTCACTTTTTTCGTCATCGGTAACAAAGGCGCCACCTTTTGGCACTCGTATTTCGGCTTTTTTTCCGGAGCACCGCATTCTAAATGCATTTTACCTGGTCTGCATATTTTTTGCAATGTCTCGGGCTTACAATATTCGTATGCATCGACCATAATATTGACACTTAGAAAAAACGCAGCAATCAAAATCAAGTTTTTCATCGTTGCGATAGAACAAAGATGACTTCAATGGACGATAGAACGAAATTATATGTATTTTTGATCGCTTTTTCAAAATATTTTTCACTGTTTTCTCAGTTGCTCTTGACAACAATATTGGAAACTGCGATGTTTACTAGGCTTTGATTTATAATTTTACAAAACATTCAAGTATTTCGTAACACTTAATTCCGCTTAGATGGCATGACGTGCTCCCTGGCAGTACATGAACCGCATCAAGATTTAATTCAGCTCACAAGTAATATTTATTCTTATTAAGAGCACAACTCTCGTTCGAACTCTTTAAGTCGTTAACGATTCAAAACGACTGGTTGGTACATACATACATATTAGAACAGATAAGAATCGCGACTACAAACTCAGCGTTCGCGATTTCAAATCTCAGTGCAGTAAAGCTATAATGAATGTTCAGTTGGTAAAGGCATAACATTTATCGATTGGGCAAACACCCACTAGGCCACGACCACACTATTTTCCTATTCCTTTCCTCACTTCTTTTCGAACCCCACAGCCTTACGCGCAGGGGAGATGCCCTAAGTAAATGGTCACACCAAAAAAAAAAGAAAAGAAAAAACGCGTTTGTTACCAGGAACACCCTCGAAGGCCCTTATAAAATAGAAAGCGAAATAAATGAAAAAAGAGAAAGCAAACCAACTGCTCTTTACAGTCTCTTGGACAACCACATCGTGAAAAAGCCAAATATAAAGCCATTTCCACTAAATATTCCTGCGCTTAATATACTCATAAGGAATCTATTTAGTTTCACTAACGGAAACACTTCCGACAACGTCTCCTGACCACTTTAAGGAAAAGCGTACGACCAGTGCCAGTAGTCTTCCTCTTTTTAGGCCTAATAGATCACCTATATGCACTTAACTTAACAGTTGGAGGTTACGTAGAACGGTCTTATTATGACATTTCCCAAACCTGGACGTACCTTTTCTTTCGTCCGCGAAATCTGAGCACATCTAGAGAAATTGCAATGAATTGCGCTTCAATGGGGTGCTGCAAGAATTTAGTCATAAGGTAACTTAAGAAAGTCATTACCAATAATTTTTCCATTGCCGCATACTCCGCCATTGAAGACTAGTATAGAATAGTAAGTACATCTATCTTTCAGTAATTTGGTTATAGGAAAAAGCTTTGGATCTTTAACATTCCTATATAATGTTATTCCTGCATATTGCAGTTCATCGCATCTGAAGCTATATTCAGTCAGATAATCTGTTCTAATATGTTCGCTGTTCTTATACTCATAAATGAATATACATATCCATGCATATAAATTCATACATATATATAAATACATACACACATTCACATTCATGAAGTCAATTTTGCCAATTTTCAAGGGAGTGTGAGCGTAGAGTGCTTGTGCTTGAATTGTGTCTTGTCCGTCTCCTAATACTATTTTTAAGCCGCGAGCAACAGTTATCGCACTTGCTGTATGTCCGAGGGAGAGTCTTCTCGAAAGCGGTCCCAATAAATTAATTGTCATTTCCACACGGGATTCATACTCTATCTGCAAGAAAGAAAAAATAATGATCAGCGATCGACAACATTTTGTAATGGATGTTCAATGTTGCCCAACAACTGGCAGAAATTGACAAATTTTTTGATTTCATGGTCAGATAGTCCTTGGCGTGTAATGCTAAGCGCTTTTAAACAGATTTTAGAACAATTCCACAGTGTTACCATTTTCGTAAGCATGGCAGCTTCAATACCACACCGCTTCAGTTAAAGTGATATGAAGGCCTTTTAAAAAAATCTTTATATGGTAACTGATAGGTTTCTCTAAACGATATAACGGTCATAAAATAAATCTCGCAAAGCTTAGAGCAATAACATACATATATATGTACATATATATATATATATGTATATATAAGGAAGGAAGTTAAATGCATTCTTAACATGAAGTAAAGATGAAAACTACTTATGTTCGGGATTGAAGAAGTTTCATGACCATATAAGCATGTATGTATGCGTATATATATATAATTTTAATATGATAATTTGTTTGTTAATATTTAAACTTAACGCCTGATTGTTTGTTACTTTTTTTTTCGTTTTTTGTGTTTTGTTTTTTGTTTTTTTCTTGTTTTTATTAAATGAAAATTAAGAAGAAAAAGTTTTTAATGTTTTATTTTAATCTGCTCAAGCAGAAAATACCATAATTACCCTGAGTGTAAGACTTTAAGCTCCAGCCTTTCTATTTATAAATGCACACACATACAAACACACACACACATGCACGCACATACACATCCAAATGAATTACATGAACCATAAAGAATAAGAAATATTTCTTAAGCTTCGAAAACACTTGACCAATGGCTCGGTCAGCCAGCCTCCACAATCAACCAGTCAAACTTCATCAAAGCAACCCCTAACCTGTCTCATAAGATGAAGGATATATATATGTGAAAGTATGCATATATATATATATATATATATATAAATATATAAATATGCGTTTTGCTTTATCGTACAGGCTCCAATTAAGGAAAAAACCCGTAACATAGTAGTAGTAGTAGTAGTAGTAGTCAGTATTTGTATTTATTTTTATTGTGTTAAGAATCCTTAAGTAAAATAGGGAGTAAAACAACAATATATAAAACTTTTAAGCCGTTTACAATATAAAAACATGCATGCACTTTCTTAAGTCTTTTTCCTAACACACATACATACATATACGCAATCGTTCACATATATTTACAAAGACGTTTCCTAGGGCTTTGTATGCCATACATAGATAGATACGCTTAAAGTAGTTATACGGTTATTAGTTATTTACGTAAATTTTTAGTAATAAATTTTAAATTTTATTATTTATTATTTATTCATAAGTCTTTTAAATATTTTCTACACGCATGCAGATTGATTGCCTTGATGATGATGATTTCTTTTAAAGTGTTTCCGTAAACATATGAGTGCGTACGGGCTGTGCGTGTATTATTTTTTAGTCAAAGAGGATTTTATTTTTAGGAAAATTAAAAGTTTATTATTAGGACAAAAACTGCTTAAGGCTAAATACCATTTGATGACATATCATTTAATTCTGTACTGCATTGTGAAGATTTCTCTTATCAATGAATTACCAAAGACGTCCAACGTAACAAAAAGTGATGACTGCGCGCATCATAGAATACAAAAAAAAAAAAAAAAAAAAAACAAAAATAAGCAAATTGAAGTAAAAAAGTAATAATTTTCGCATTGTTTATGTCACATAAAACAATAGAATACGTTCCGCTCCGATGTCTCGTCTAATATCATCCCCTGTTCGTTAGCAGCGTAGTGCAAATAATACCATTTTATCTTGAGCGCATGCAAAGTCGCTGCAGAGACGCTCCACTTTTTTTTTTTCTTTTTTATCCAATGATATATTTAGTAGTTTTAAGCATGTCCGTCTGTCCACAAGCATTTACTTTCGGAATGTTCAACCCAAATAATTGTTTCACATATATTCGTCAGTTTTACGAAAAATTATTTTTTTATTAAATGAAATAATTTGTCGTTTCAAGCATGTCCGTCCATCTATAAGTATTCGCCCTCGGAGTGATTAACGTATGCAAGTTTCGTCATAAAATGACAAAAACTTGATATCGCTTGTGAACAGTTACTTTTTATGTGGGAAGGGACTAAAAATAGCAGTTTTAGGGAATTTCTTTGGAAAACCTTTTGAATGGCGATTTTCTTAAAATAGAGTTTTATGTGGGGAATGATCGGAAAAAATTATCCTTTTCAATACATTTATAACAGTTTGAAGTACGTCAGCATACAAAAGTTCAGGAAAAATTTGATTTTGAAAGTTGTGATATATGAAAGACAGAAGTTTGAGATATACGAAGGACAGACGGACAAACAAGTTTAAATCGACTTTGAATATCACTTTGAATCCATTCGGATAACAACAGATGACGAAATGCGCACAAACTCAATCAATCCCAAAAAGTATAAAAGAATTGATGTTAAGACGAAAGTTGTAACAAATGTGAGTGTCATTTGAATAATCAAATCGTCAAGAATTGACATAAGAATATACGCAAGACGCGCCTTAACGGTGCAACGTTACTTCTTTGAGTCAATGCGCAGCAGCGCGCTCTTACATAATGGAAGGAACGTAGCGGGCTTTTTTTCTCGTACTCTCTTGATTATCTCTGGTAAACAAACAATTTATTAATTGGCGCTGCTACAACACTCCAAGAGCACTATTGCTACGTGTCTGGCAACGAAGTATCTTCACGTGTAACCACTTCTTGAGTTCACCAGGCGCTTTGTTTGCTTTCTATCACCCAAAATATTTCGTTGCCATATATGTGCATATATATATATATATATATATATATGTATGTATACAGTGAACAAAGTGCCTAGTAAATTCAATAATATATATATGTATCGGTGTATGTAGACATACATATACATACATGTATACACATATTTCTACATACAGTAGGTGTTTATCATCTTGTTTTCTGGTGTTCAACCTACAAGTCGTCGTTTTTAAGATATTGTGATTAAATTTCCTACTCGGACATGTTTAAGCCCAAAAACAAACGCTATTTAAAATGTTTCGGATCAGATCCCTTTTTGGACTATTTCCCATATGACGCTTTATTTCGAAAAGTCATTACATGAATAACTCCATTCAGCGAAGCGGTCTAGGGTATGCAGTACTGTAGTGTTTTACTATTTTGTTAACAATATCTGCACAACGTTCTTGTTCTTCTCAAGTTCAAATTTTTTATTAAAAATGATTAATTTAATTATTAGACTTAAGCGAAAAAATATTTGCAATAAATCCCAGAATCGTAAAATCCTTTACTAGAAATAAATATAAACACATGAATGACAACTAGTTATGAGGGGGCATAAATGGATAAATCAAGAATTCAATGTGTGCGCAATGTTGCTCTCTCTCTCTCTCTCTGTCCCTGAAATAATGTTTTATCGTAAATTAGTGAAAATAAATTCTGTTTAAATTTAATGCAAAATATTTTAAATAATTATTGCGAAACTCTTTTCGCATTATATTCTCATATTTCCATTTCACCTAAGCGGACCAAACCATCAATAATAAACTCATTAAATCCATTATCCTCGACCATGATTTGAGGTTAAAATTAAAAGCGGATTTCAGCAACAGAACCGTGAACAATTATCAATAGTAGATATGGCAAAATAATAAAAAAAATCAAAAAAAAAAAAAAACGAAAAAACGAAAAAGCTGGCAGCGTCATAATAAAATTTGTGAATGCTTACACTTTCCCGCCTAACTACCTACGCTTGTCTGTCGGCTAGAGAACGAGAGACGGCGGCATACGCACGTTATTAAAACGTGCTAAACACACTCAGCCTGCACGCATTCGCCTTACTACCTTAGATGAAGCAAATTGAAAAGAGCTTTGGCTCCTAACGCGGTTTACTTACCAGCGATGTTTATGTTTAGTAAGTGCTTGTGTTGCCGCTATTATTGTTGTTATTGCTGTTTCTGGTCGGTGGTATTGTTGATGATGATTTCGGGCAATCAGATTAGTATGCGTATGCATGATGGTTATTTAGCGTTGGCCACTAATGTGTTGGGTTTATAATAAAAACGTATTATAGGAAAACCTACAAAAAAAAAAAAAAACAGAAACAACAACAACAACAATAGCAGCAAAAAAACATTTTTTTTCTTTATTTTACGGACTGATAGCGAGCTGACCGTAATAATGTGCGTACGTTTCATTGGTTGCAGATTTTTAGATATTTGAAAGTATTTATGGAGATGAACTTGAAAATATTGAGCAACTTGCCAGAGCAGATGTTGTTTTTTTAAAGTGAAGTCAGTTACTATTTTACGAAAAATTTTTGAAAAAATTTGCAAAAGTTTTTTTAATAAATTTTGTCAATTTTTTGAGAGTCATTAGCAAGGGTACAGGTACAGAAATTTTTTTCTGCTGAAGGATAGGTCCTATTGAGAAATGGTGGGCCACGGTCCACCGTTAAATACCCTGCATAGTCCTACAGCTGTTCACGTAACGACACAACACGTACACAAAAATTGCGGCCTGTGAGTTGAACATAAGAAACCAAGGCGGACAGACAGACCGACAAGCTGAGATCATAGATTCAGAAAATGGTTCTGGATCTATCTCAAGTGCCTCTGGGTATTGCACTATTGTCGACTTGACTTGGTCTCAAAGACGTAGTGAATTAATGAAGAAAGTTGCAAGTTTTCATAATGCTTCCGATTCTTATTTAAGAATGAAAAAAATAAAGTAAAGAATGAAAAGTTTCTAAAGATATTTGCCTGAAGATCCTATAAACTGCAATATAGAACAAAATGTACTCGACGCATATGCGAAGCCCACAATTGGCAGGAAATTCTCCAATTTTCATATATGAAGCGTATCCACAATTCAGTGCGCGACAAATATGATTTATTAACGTACGTCCCCGTTCAAACATAACATACATACATCGCACTATATTTACACGTTTAAATAGATTTTTCTGTGCACAATTATCACGCATATAATATATTTTATTGCGTATTACAATTAAAACCTAAAAGGGGTAAATAAGCTTAAAAAAAATTGTGTCAAAAATATTTTCAAAAATATTAATTATTGAAAATAAATCGAATTTCTCTGCGCTCATCAAGAGCAGGTTGGCTGTACACTATATTTTATAAAGTTGGTTACAATACCGTAGAAAGTGAAATATTTTTATATTTTATAGTACGTAGCCACACATACATAGCCACGGGCATGAGATTAATGTTCTTCCTATTCAACGTCGGTATTCAACGAATTGCAATCCGCTGCTATGTGACACTTCAATCGCTGCAAACATATTCTGAATCTCCATAGAGCGTAAATAACAGTCAAAGTCTCCCGCTCAGAACTATGATATTTAGATTCAGAATAACTCGTCCGTTTTGAAAAATAAAAAATATAATGATATTTAAAATCATTCTTCTTCTTAGCACATACTGTAGCCACATGACTCCACTTCCCTCTTCCACGTACAGACTTCACCAGGCGTATGCCCAAGTGCCTTGCAATTGTAGCATCTCAGCTTCAATCGTCATCTTCTTGGAGACCTTACTTAGCGTTCGGTGCACTGATGGCATGAAATGCCATCCTTGTGTATTCTCTCAGTTCCACATGATTAATCAAACTAATTGAGCGGTCCTCAAAAAGCAAATTCGTATCTTTTCTGCAATTGAAACATAAATTCTTCATAGCTATCATGTTCACTAAAGAAGAATGGCGATGTAACCATTTCCCGGCATCTATCTCTTGATTATTGGGTCACTTATAGACTGAAAAGTCATGATAGATTTTTGAAATCCTATTATGCCTGATGTCCAGAGATTGGTTTCAAATAGAATTGAATTGAATCCATTGCGAAAAACATTTTCTTATCGAAACGCGTGATTCATAGCGGCCTATACAGCTTGCCCTACTATTCACAAATATCTATGGGTGTCCATGACCTCCAAACCCAATATAGATTTCTCTCACGTTCTATTATTCGAGTAGATGTAATCAAATGCGAGTGCAGTTGATGGATGTGCAAACCGCATCGTATAATTTTAAAGCGCAAGTTCTTCCCCTGTATAGCCAGTATTAACACATCACCGCATCAACACATAAATATTCACTACTACATCTATGAAGCGATAATCGGTTTAAAAGTGAAATATCAATCAAATAATTATTTGGTATTTTTTGTTTGGTTGCCCTTATTTATTCTAATAACCACTTAATATAAAATTATGATTTAATATATTGTTGAAAAAAAAAAAAAAAACATAAGAGAATAAAGTAAATAAATAAATTCTAAAAATTCTAACAGCAAATCATTTAAATAATACTAATAATAATAATAATAATAACAACGATGAAGCAAAACTAAGGAATAAATAAAAAAATCTCTTTTTGTATTTAATATGAATATTATTTAGTTTTAATTTTAATTATAAAATGATTTTTCAAAAATGAAAAGGAAAAGTGGTTCAGTATGATTTAATTTAAATAATATAATGCGATTTCTTTTTTTTTTTTTTTTTTTTTTTTTTTTTTTTTTTTTTTTTTGTTTTAATAGCTAACAGGATAGGTGGCCACCATTTACATAAAATGCAAAATAAAATAAATGCTCATTAAATCATAAGCGTGTGCACTGGAATGAGATAATAATTCACATACAAATATGAAATAAACATACATACATATATGCACACTCTCTCTCTCACATACTTTCCCAAGCTACTACTATACTATAATGGGTAGTTGTGTTGAAAACAAGAACAAAAAAAGAAAAAAACAACGAAATATTAAATATTCACAAAGGCTACTTACAATTGTTCAAATGTTGGAGTTAATAAACCGTACGCATAAAATAATGCGTAAGCTGAGCGTTGAGTGTCGAAACACATACATTGTACAGTGTGTTGAAAACTTTTACACTTTTAAGTTTCCTTTTTTTTTTTTTCGCGAATATCTAAAGGTTTTATTATTCAAGCATAGGCTTTGTAAATATGAATCCTTCGTATTCTCCGCACATAGGCGTCTATTAACTCATTTTATTGAAAAATAGTCGGAAAAGAAAAGCTTGAGCCAGAATGTGCTTTATTGAGCAGTTATCTTGTATATGACGTATACAGTACACCGTCCGATGACATCGATTCACATAAGATATTTATTTACTTATTTGTCTATAAATTTTATGAATAAATTTACAAAAGTGTGGATTTCAAAGATCGCCGGAAACTTAGTTCGTATGCACGTCCGTCTTGAAAACTCTAACGCACTTGGGATTTGAACTCACGACCAGTGACTTGTTAGTCGCGAACTTCTGATTAGACGGCAACTCGCACAAGATAGTCTTATACAACATAGCGGCAAAAGTGTGATCGTGTTCGTGCGCCACACTGAAAAGGGCTGATATAACACCCTAATGAATAAACTAATGAGCATTTATCACCACACGGTCTTGTAGGTTTTGTGTTAAGCCTGACTATTAACGAAAGTTATTTTAAATGTAGCGAGTAAGTTAATCCCTACAGGCTGTGGGCTGTCAATTGCTCGTGTATTGCTTTAATCCAAATGACTCATACAACAGGGCACGTATCTTGCGTTTTATGGAGGGAACTGATGATTGCTTGTAAGCTGTACAAACCTGTGCGAGGACTAGAATATGTTGTTTATAGCGGGATTGAAAATTGGAAAAGTTGTACTATCAAGACCCAGTTCGCTTTTATTCATATTTATTCGCCACCAAAGGAGGTGCAAAAGAATTGTGAATTATTCGTAATACATTGAATGGATGCATAAGAGACTACATGTACCTAAAGAGTATTTATTTTTCATAAGCCTGGATAACGAAATGCTTTCAGATATTTTTCTGTGTCTGTTTGTCTCTCTGTCTGTCTATCTGTTTGATGAAGTCATGATTGTGTTTAAAAGAAAGAAATGCACAGTAGGCCTCCCTATAACAACGTAGATCCATTGTATGCTACACAAATTCCTATTGTACTTGGACGTGGCTTGCGCAACGGTATTTTTATGACCGTTGAAAAATAAATGTGTTTTTTTTTTTTTAGAAGAAATGTATATAAGTATGTCAATAAATATTTTCTATTTTTTTTAGAACTTGCAACACTTGTGGTACGTAAGAAAGACACACCCTTCTATCCATCTTCCATTCGTCTTGTTTTGTTATGTTCAACCTACAGACCGCAATTTTTAAGATATTTTGATGAAGTTTGGCACACTGACAAGCTTCGACCTAAAGCAAGTGGTTCGGAGGGGATCGCTTTTCCCAACACTTCGCATATAACGCCTCTATCTTGGAAAGTCTTCACTTGAATAACTGTAGGGCGGTGTAAGGTATTTAATGCCTGGCCGGACATTTAGGACATTTAGGGGTTTTACTTGTTTTTTAGTCGACCTTATCATCATATCTTCTTCTTCGTCTGACACCGTGTTATACAAACATGGTCATAATTTTTCCCCCTCATTACCCGAGTCTGTCTTATATCAAATCGTATTACAGGAGGTGGCTTCTTTGGCTTTATTTCAATCGAGATGGTATTATATACATACAGGACAGAGAGTAAGGGGAGGCGGTAAGATCAGCTGGCAAGAAGAAAGCGCGTTTGAAGGACAATATTGGTTTTTCTTTTGTTAAATTCATTAGTCTTGGACAATAATTTCACTTGAACCGGGTCTTCGCCCGCATTCCTTATGTGCGATCACAATTATCGGTTTATTGACAATAAAGCTCCTTCGACAAAAGAAGCCAACTAAAACTACGGAGTTAGGAGATGAAATTAAAGATGCTTGTCGCATGTACTACAACTCACATTTTTGCTTACGCATATGATATTCATAATTTTATTTTATATCGATTTTAAATCGTAACTTAATTATTTTCAGCTCATCACTTTCGCAATAGCTTACCATTGATATCATTAATTATGCCAATTATAAAAGCCTTTTAAAAACCATACATTTCTCTTTAATTATTACTTAAAAAAAAATTACGTAGAGTAACTTACAAAACACACGTTTTTACATACATTTTACGTTCTTTTTCTTAATTGATGAAGAAACCCTTATAGTTATAAGCTTGAAAGAGAGGGTAAAATTGTTTTGAAGAATTTCTTTTAGAAATTTTTTTAATAACTAAAACGCATTCCCAGCATTCGCTGAATTTGAGTAAGCAGGACGAGCTTGCAAAACGAATAATTTCACAAAAAGTCATTCAGTTAGCTTCTCATAAGCAATATATGAACTCATGTGTTTTATGCAGCAATGTTCTCTACACTCTTTCTTGACTTTTCTTGTAAAAATATTCAAGAAAACCAAATAGAAGAAAAGTCTTGACTTGTGTTGAAGCTCGAACCGTTTTGTATAAGCGAATTGCTCCGTATTAAGCGAAAGCCTAAATTAAAAGCCATTATAGTCTCTCAGTCTTCATTCAAAAGCAATTATGATTTCATTCATTTATCTCATAAGTGTTTGCAGCGGTCGACAACGGCCCACCATTAAACACTCTCCATTACGCTACAGCTACTTGTATGAATGATGGCTTTTGAAAATAACGCGTTATATGGGAGGTGGTGATGGTAAACGTTGTCTGATCCGAACCGTTTTCAATAGCGTCCATCTTTGGGCCAAAACACGCCAACATACCGGATTTTGTCAAAATGTTTCCAAGATTGTGACCTGCAGATTGAACACAAGAAAAAAAGACGGACAGACGGATAGACAAGCTTCTATCGATAGAATAAAAATATTTGTAAGATTCTGTCTGAATCGATATCTTCAGAATCTCCTTTCTTTACACCAGCTACAAAAATAACAACGCTTCAGAAACTGTGAAAAGGGGTTAAATATACGCACCACCTGGTTGTCTATTTTATTGAAACAGTAATAAGCAGTACTCTGATCTTGTGTGTCGCTACAAGTCATAGTAAGAGAAAACAATGTCTTTACTTATCACAGGTTTTGTGGCTTCCTATTGCGGACTAACTGTCAAAATGAAAAAAAGTCATTTTACTGTAAGAGAAAAAAATGCTTGCGATTGCTTTGCGATTTATGCTTTCCCTGTATTGTTGGTTAGAACGGGGCTGACAACATGATTGCCAAAACATAGCACACACGAAATACATGTACTTGTTGTTTTTGTACTTGTTCAAGAACTTTTCTCAAGGCATCAGTTGGTGTGTCACTATTTAAAGGTCGAAGGTTGGTCTTACATGTCTTAACGGGGACACTCACCTCATTGAGAAGATGAGAGGATACTTAAGTACAATGAGCAAAGCGTTGTCATGCATTCAACATCGCTTCTCCATCAGTTTTATAAGGCATTTTCTGATTCCTCGTGCTACGTGCAATTGTTATACATCTTCTGCTTCAGTTATGTTCTGCTTTACTACTTCGAATTGGGCTTTCTTTTCGTCTAACTAAAAAATCACATGATGCGTCAGTTATATGAATACGACACTCGTCCAGGTCGTTGTTTCGTTTTTGTGTTCTCAAATATTTGTCTTGAATAATATGCGATTGCCTTTTTCATAATAAAAAAAAAGAGCACGAAAATCCATTTAAATAAAAAGAAGATAAATTTCTTGAACCGGGCATTGGAAGATTGGAAGATGTAACATTTTATCTATAGAAGAAATTTTTTCAAGTTTTTCAGTTAATTTAACTTAATTTTCCTTTGTTTCCTTTGTTTTAGCAAAATCTCTTCCCCTGCATTGTGTAGTTGAATCTGTGCATTCGCTGCAAGCTTCCTTGAATATAGACAATCGTAGTCCTTGGAAAAGGAGGCCGAATGTAGAAACGGATAGTTATGTGATTATAGCTGCGGCCACACCATGGTCGGAAATTGTACAAACAGCTTTACAAAGGTTGGGTTATTCGCAGGAGACCGCAGCCACAGCTAGAGGTAAGTAAATATGTAACATAACATAGAACTGAATAGACAACTGCACGGCTGGATAAACGTGCGTTCGTTTTGTTGGCCATCGAACGTAACGTGAATTATTAACTCGTAGCAATTTAGATAATTATTTAAGCGAATGGTAAACTACGCCCTTTCTTTGTTTAGCTTCCAGCAATACCTGAATAATTAGCAATAAGCAAGCAGAGCTTGGTTAAGCAAATCATTTTTGTTTTTTTTTTTTTGTTTTTTTTTGTATATATTTAATCAGTCTCTCAGGGGCGGCCCCTTATGCATGTGGGGCTGTAAGTAGAGGAGGAAGGAAAAAGGTAAGAATACTTGTTTACATTTGACAAGAGAGTGGAAACATCCGGAACGGGAAGAGCAGACCACTGTTTTTTTAAAGCGGGCTGTGAGTGGCTGAAGCTCCAGACAACTCCAAGTAGTTATGTCAAAAGACTTGATTGATGAACAAATCTCTTCTATCTCTGTAAAATATTTTGCATCGATTTGGCTAATCTTTCTTAGTATTTAAACTCTGCTACTTGCTTCTTGGCATTGCAGGCCTTCTTACAATCATGTACTTATACGCCTGACGCCCAAACTAACTGCTGACTATTTTAAAGTTCAGATAAAGAACTTGATACTCTCATTGCTTTTTTTTCTACTCAACATAGTAGATCATCTGTTGGTGACTTGCTGAATTTTAGAAGAAGAAGAAGAAGTGTACAAATAAGTAGTGTGGAGAATACATGGTTTGTAAATACACAATTTATTCGCGGAATAATTTATCTACGAATTATTAGAAATAAATAAGGAACCAATCCCGGCTAAGTTGAAGTTCGTTCAACATCGCACGATTTTCTTTTTCCCGCTACGTATTTATTCACAGGTGTGCCCGGTTCTTTGGTAAATAATTGCATCCAAGCGTAACGTGAAAAAGTGACACCTACATCCCAACTCTATTCGCAGTACTAAATATCAGATTTCTTTTACCATTATATTCCCGCGTGTTAATGGCTTCTGCCATAAAAATAGTATGCAATTTATTGCTTACATCCGAGCCGCTCTTGCGCAGTTAACCAATTATTTTTATGGCCCAAGTTTGAGAATTCATTCATGATTAAATTTATAGGCAACTCAAGCATATATTTAATGTAATGCTTTTAGAACGCGGAAGAGAGATAACAAAAAAAAACTGCCTCTCACATTCAGATACTAGTCGCAGTGCTATGAGGAAACCAAGCCTACCCCAGCTCTTCGAAACCAAATTATATTCAACTTTTTGCGCATCCCCCATTCCCCATTTAGTAACGGTTTTTCAAATTCTAATAGCTGTGATGAGGAAGTAGAGTAATCACGTCCACGTCCTGTTAGGATCACCATACGAGTGCTGCATTAGCTTTTCCTGCTACATTGAACGACACTCCACCGGGTCACCACTTCCTTAGCAACCAGACAGCATCCCTTCTATTTTATGCATATGCGCGGCCATCTGCAGGTGTTTCATGAACATTTCATAGAGTCGAAACTAAAGAGGAGCGGTCGCATCCAAGGCAAGTTTGAGTAGGAGGTAAAAGAGATTTGCCTACTAATCAAGGTCTCCCACACGACTATTTGGATTTCTCAGCTTCCCCCAGTCACTTTGGCTTGAAGTGAGCCCCACTTTGAGCAATTCACATTCTGTGCCGCTCTCCCACTCCGCCTTCCCCTCACAATAACACCTCAAGCCTAAGAAGAAGAATGCTAAAGCTGAAGGGCCAGGAGTATCAGCGAGTGCAATAAGCCTTTTTAGGTCACAGTATTGATTGCCCATTACGCCGCAATATAGTGCAACATTCCATTAGCAACTCCATAGCCCAGCAACATTGGGCTGTCATTATTTCTTCGCACAAACTGTAATCACTTGATTGCTTAACCTCCCACTGTAATCTAGTGCTCAAAAGACTCAAGTACCCAAGTAAATTTTGCCCTTCGGGCATGGTAAACAAGTGACCTTGAATTTAAAGCACAGCAACAAAAAGTAAAATATTTTATTTTCCCCTTCAGTCATGGTAAACAAGTGACCTTGAATTTAAAGCACAGCAACAAAGAGTAAAATATTTTATTTCCCCCTTCAGTCATGGTAAAAAAGTGACCTTGAATTGAATTGAAAGCACAGCAACAAAAAGTAAAATATTGTATTTAATTATTTTTATTATTTTACTCCTCAAATATTTCATTGAAAATATGTTTTTTAATTTGCCTACAGGTTCTTTGATTATTAAGAATTGGAAACCTATAACGTTAGAACAAATATC
>KK502639.1:319768-330919 GCA_000688735.1 Glossina austeni
AACTAGAGACTTTATTATAGTTTTCTTTTCTCTTTTTTTTTTTTTTTTTTTTTTTTTAATTTTTAAATTTTTAAAAATTGTAAATCGCTATAGATTGTAAATCAAAGTAATTTATTATTTATAATACGTTATTAAGAAAAAAAAAAAAAACAAAAAAATTCTTGGCCTTAATTTAATTTTTTAAGTTTTATATATACATTTAAGTCAAGCTTTCAAAGTTCCGAATACAAATTTGCACACACATAGATTATGGGAAAAAACCGTATGAGCTCGATACGAGGGCTGTTAAAAAAATTCCAAGTATTTTTGAATTTCTGAATTTCTGTGGACGCATGAACACTGTTCATTAATCATTCATCAATATAGTTGATCACCACACATTAATGAAATAACAGCGCGCAAGCAATATGAACGGTATCAAGAGCACATGGATAGAGCTCTCGAGGTCTCAAAGCAACCGGAAGTAGAATTCTTTCTTCTTGTTCCAATTAAAAAACAAATAAAAACATTACAATCGAAGAAAGCCAACTCTCGAATACCACGCACCACTTTGCTTGATACAACCCTTCATGTATTTCCTTTATCAAATACCAAAAATACACTTTACATGTTTCCAAGTAACGACATACTTTCCCTGGGAACCCTTCTATGGGAGTGGGCCAACAACATGATACCACTGGCAGAATTCAGGTTTAATTGATTTGATCTTAGCATTCTTCACTTCACTTATTTACCCTACAAAGTAGTAAGCATTTGACTTTTGGACTGAGGTCCAAAACATTGACCTATGGGATTCCTAATTGGTATAGTAAAATTTAATATAAAATTTGGACTTATGGACCAATCTCCACGTTAAACTACTTAAAGTGGTATGTTTTCCCTACACCCTTGATTACTTTTCGTACAAACGGTTATAGTGAACGGGATTAAAAAAGTTGATCCATCCGATGCACTTCAAATGTCGAAATTCTATTACTTAGCGGGTTTCTAGAGAAATTTGGAAAATTCCAATTTTATTTTTTTCGTATAAAGGCATTCAAAATGAAGCGTCACATAGAGAATGTCCAAACTGCTCCAGTCCTTGGATCAAAATCAAAAAAACAAACAATTTTACCAAATTGCGCCAGTATGTCTCAAAGATTACGACTTATAGATTGACCCCACAAAAATAGACACATAGTTGGCTAGGCAAGGCAGACAAACTTAAATCGATACAGGAAACGATTCTACGTTGATCGACGCAGTTGTCTTTGATCTTTAGCGTCTGCAACTGCTTTTATGGGTTATCAGACGAAGCTCGTACCGTTATTGGACGACGTAAATCCTACGTTGGAGAGTGACGGAAGCCGTCTGCTCGTAGAGTTCTCTACTAGCCATTCAACTATATCTAGACGCTCAAGATTTAACAAACAGCTTTGCGCGTTGTTGAAGAGACCGGGGAAATAGTAGAATGAGTTGGTGTCTGACTACGTTATGTTGATATCCGCTGCTAAAATCCATGGGAGAATAAGTTAGATGGCAATCCAGGCCTATTTAGTTGTGCTTAGGTAACTTCTCTGGGGATGATTAAGTAGAAGAATACTTCGGTTAAATCACCATATGACTCCTAACAAACCGGTGCGGCCCTTTGGGGATACAAATTACGCCAATTGTGGGACATAATACAATTGGAGGTGCAGGTAGGTCTTGCCTTTCTCAAATAGGAGGTTTTAGTTTATACTAAAATCTTGATATCCAGTATTTCAGTCTTGGAATAGGCGCTCTCAGTCTTAACCTTTCTGCATATTGGGTACATCCGCAGAAACTAGATAGAGCATACATAGGGCATAGGGGTTACATAGCAACGTAACTTTTTGTAACTGAATGCTCAAAAACAAATGCGACCGATTACCGGTCGGTTGGCGTTGACAAGAAACCTCTTGGTCGGTGAAGTGTTAGTATAATATAGATCTTACGAAGCCATATTCGTCCCATTTCATATCCAGAAAGTGTAATACAATTGTATAGAAATGCGCATCCGAACGCAGCGTCCACAAAGTACAGGTATACGCGCTTGATCATCACCAATACCAAAATCGGTCTCTGTCTCTGATGTAAAAACATTGTTTTGAAAACAAGCTTGATTTGAAATTTTCTTCTTATCATTCTGGTCATCTCAGGTTAAGTCCGATAGATAAGGATCGCGATTATGAAGACAGTATTTGCGGATTCAAACATCAATGCGATAGAGTTTACCTTCGTGGTAGTTATAGTGAATGCCCAGTCGATGAACGCGCAATGCTTGCCGAGTGCGCACACATCCAACAAACTGCGGTCGCTTTCCCCTCTTTTTCCCTTTCCCCTCTCTTTCCCTTTCCCCTCTCTTTCCCTTTCCCCTCTCTTTCCCTTTCCCCTCTCTTTCCCTTTCCCCTCTCTTTCCCTTTCCCTTACACGAATAGGAAGATCCTGCGTTGGTGACTGGCCGTAAAAAAAAAGTTCCATAGTTACCTAAATCCCTTTCCTCAGATCAGTTATCAGCAGAACAGGACACGTAATTGCAATTTTTAATATGTCTGATTACTTGCGGCGAGTTTTTAAACGAATTGCATGACAATATCTGTCGATATGATATGAATGAATGCACCTCGTAATGAAGTATCGTTAAAATACTCAAACCGCGATAGGGTGGAGTCTATGTTCTTTGACGAGTTGACAGAAAGAAAAGCCATCAAAATGGGAGGTTTTAGTTGTGCAGCATAGCAAATAAGAGTACAAACCCATTGAATTCTACTACACACTTAAGTGTGCTCTTCAGTGAGCTCGGGCAACGCGACGCAAAGGACAAATAAAACTGACAATGACGTGACTTCTACTGACCTCAAGACTTTGCAAATTCTTCGAATTCTTAACTAATCCTCATACGGTAATGTAAACTCATAAAGGTCCAAATTGTTATTTATTTAATAGATTTTTCGTTGACATTTAATTGATATTCAATTTAAAATACATGCGGAATCTTCATATCGCGGCATTTAATCGATTCAATTGAGTAGAATTTTCAAATTCAAAACACAACACTTTTAATAATAATAACAATAATAATATAAAGCAATGTTAATGTAAAAATGGGTGTGCGTATGTTTGTTTGGATGTATGCTTGAGCGTGTGCATCGTTTTCTTCTCTTCTTCCTATACCAAAACTATATATACAAATACAAATTAAATTAACGTATAAAAGCCAATCTGTAAATTATTAAAATTTCTTAGAAATACTTAAAAATTATAAATAATTATTGACCACAAATGCATATATATATATATATATATATGTATGAGAATATTTGTACATTTATTAAAGCGAATGCCAGTATCCGTGCACATATAAGAATATATATATTAAATAAAATATCATAAAATTCGTTTATAAATAAAACAAAATCAATTTTAAATGTGAGAAATTTTAATACCTGTCTACTGCTTCTTTTTTGTTTTCGAAATTCCGTAATGATATATGGAAACCTTCAGCTTGTTTAAGGTCGGTAAGTGCATATTTTTACGTACTTGATATTGTATTGAAGCGTTGAATTCACGGTGGTCAACGTTGCTGCATAGTATGACTGATAATCACTTGATCAACAAGTGTGGGAGTTAGAAATCATTTTAATAGCGCATTTATGCTACTTTCATCACCACTTTGGAAATGAATGAAATGTAAGGCTTTTCAGATCATGTTCAAGTTGTTGAGATAAATTTTCATTCTTTTCTTTTGTAGCGACAAAATTTTTGAATGAGAGAAAAAAGTCATCCTTAAGCAGTGCTTTAGGTAATTGTTGAAGCAAGTTGCAGGCAGATATCAAATTGTGTCGCGAGAATTTTTTAGTTAAATGGATTTAAAGAAAATTATGGTCCTTGGCCTTGTTAGTTTCTTGAACGTCTGTGGCCAAATGGCATCATGGGATCTTTGGTGTATTGCATGCGTCATGGCATCATGGGATCTTTGGTGTATTGCATGCGTCATGGCATCATGGGATCTTTGGGGTATTGCATGCGTCTTTTGCTCAATATTATCGCTTATTGTTGATAATGTTTCTTATAATGATAGCCACGTTTTGATTGAAGCAACTCATAATACACAACATATAGCTGATGATTGCGTAGCCTAGTAGTTCAGACTATCGCGACTATGTACTCAAGCATCCCCAACCTCAACTTTCAGAAGAAGGAATAGGAGAATATTTTAATTACAACTGTCAGATGACCACAACAAGAGCAAATTATCGCTTTTGCGTTTTTGGCGAAGAAGTTATCTTTCATTTAAAGTTCCGAAAAACTGCATTGCCTATACTTTAGCTTGACTATTTTGATATTGTTGTGTAAAAATTAAAAATAGTGTCCTTTTATAGAAAAATTACAATGCTTATCAACAGAGTAATATTTTCGCTTAAACGACAACAGCGAGTGAATTCTAGCTCTAGTGGATCGCAATCGAAGTGTATTCAAAAATGTTGGTGTGTTTTCACTTAGATGGAAAAGCCTGGGATTTATTAGAAGAGAAACGTTATAAATTATTGCTTTCAAGCAAATTATTGCTTACCAAACAAGTTCGAGGAACCTTAGGATAAGGTCATAAAGATGCAAATACTCTTTGAAGCCAAAATGGTAAGTAGTAAAAGGAATTACAAATAAATGAATACTTGTTTGCCGAAGAATACGAGGAATACCCATTACAGCAAGCACAGGATTATATATACATATCTTTGTTTATTGAAATACACATAGGTCTTCCTAGCTTGCGAGATATTCTTTTTTCATGTTTGTAGTAAAAATATTTTTATTTACATTTTACACCAACTTATGCTGCCGTTAATCAAAAATCCATCATATCGTAAGAAAACTCGTATTTAATCTATATTGCTTTTCTATATGTTCGAAATCAAACAACTTAATGTCGCAACAACTTAATGTTGGCTAACCGAGCCAATGGAGTATTAAAACCTGCAATTGATTATCGGCTTTTGTATATATGGAGTGGAAAATACATCTTTATTTTATTTATTTCATATTTCCTTCTTTTTCTGTCAACTTGTACGTTTGCTTAAAGTGTGTGGTGGATGTGTTGTTGCGAAAGCAAGGTTCAGGTTTTTATGTGTTTTGGGATGCACATAGCACGCGGAGAAAAGCTTTTTGATGATTAAGATTGACTTAAACTTGTCTGTCTATCTGTCCAATGATACATCTTCTTGGTCAGTTCTCGGATGATAACAGACGGCAAACCTCTCAGCTGAATACTGTTGGTTCTTCCCCTCTTACTCTTTTCTCTAAAAACCTTAACCAGTCACGTTGACTGCATAAGCAATTTTTTTCCTTACTTTTAATACTAAACCAAAAACTAAGATTTCATCACTTTCACCAAGTCCGTGCACTGTTTTGAACTCTTTCCCCCGTAAGGCCTATGTTAATGAAACCTAATGAATACCTTCGCTACAGAAAAAACCTGGTATTCTATCATGAAAATAAATAAAGCGTAGTATTAGGTGAAGTGATGTATGGGCCCTTATTCTACCGTAATGTTTTCACTTGTTGAGGAATTAAAATTAATTTATATAAATCCGTTTGTAATGGAAATAAACATTCATTTGCGTCTGAAGCGAAAAGCAACAATTATTACGTGCAATCGATTTCGGTATGGTTGGACTATGTGATTGATTGACAAAATGAAATACCCTCGTCCGACTTTAAAATATAGCACGATGAAGGTAGATCTTTAAGCAGGGAGGCTCCTATAAATTTTTTAAAAAATTTTATTTTCTATTGTTTTTATGTGGATTCAAAAGCTTTTTCAAATGAAAATATTGTAGCTTCTTCAAGACAATCGTTGGAGGGATATGAGGCTGAGATCCATTTGAAAGGAGACAATGGTTCTGCCAAGAAGTCAAAACTGTGTGATAAACAATTTTATTTTAATTATGAATTCGGCGATTAAATTAAACATTTTGTAGATGTTCTTCCATCAGTTCATAACACGTAAAGTGCGACTTTGTCTTCGCCAAATGCACGCTCTTAACTTAACTGAAAAAAGAAAAATGAAAAATAAAGACAAATAATCAAGGATGTATTCTAATGTCTATAAGACGCTTCAAAGCTTGAAATGCGTTCTTCATGAAACGCTATCAAGACAAACGGTAACAGTTTTAAATTTTCTCCTTCGAATTTTTTATAATATCTTTAGATTAAGATTCTGAGGGAAGGATGTTTGATGAATTATTTGAATCCTTACTTATTAAAAAATTTTCGCCCATAAGATTTCTAAAGCGCGAAATCAATCGCAAAAAAAATGCATTAACTTCGCCGTAAATGCTGGCCTTTACAACGTTTAAAACGCTTGTGAAAACTTGCTTGTATACGTCGTAGTTTCTCGTCCAATGTATTTATAAGTTTTGTTATCTAAATATCCGTCGATTTTTACGATGCATTTTAAATTAATTTAGTGAATATATGATTATCATGAAAATACCCTTTCACTTAAATACATCGTACGTAATTACTGCGTATATCCGTTCATTTACATAATTTTTTTAGTAAAGAAAATAGATAAAAGCCTACAATTCTCTTAAATTTATGGAACGTAATGTAAGTATCCTTGCTATAAACGCAGCTCTTTGTGACGAAATTACGTTGACTAAGATAATCCTTAGTTTTCTTACTTTGCAAAAAGCAGTGACAACAGTGTCATCCGCACAGGTAATTGTTTTGAAATCACAGCCAAGCAGAAGCAATTTGTAATCATTTCACAGTTTTTTGTCTCATGCTAGAAAAAATTTGCCAAAAGTTTTATATGAGAAATATGACATGAAATAAGGGCGAGGATATAATCTAAGTTATCCGGTAGCCCTTAAGTCAATACTTTGTAAATTTATTTACAAAATATGCACAAAATACATAAATAAATAAATGCCAAGAAGCAACGGCCGCAAAATAGTCGCCACTACGGTTACAATTTTTATGTGACTTATGGAGTTAATTGATTTGGCAGGTGAAAACTTTAATAAAGTGAATTATTAAATATATCTTTCGGCAAATCCGAGCGACAATTTGGAAATTATAAGCTTTTAATGGACAAAAAAGTACAACCGAATTCTCTTGCTATCTGATGGCAAAGGCAGATTTTTATAATCATATGGCAGGACAGAACAGATTAACGAAAATGTAGAAGCCATCATAAACGGCCATGTGTGAAACTTTGAAGCCCGCGTTACATATAAATCCAACGAGGGGTGGGCTGGGAGCATTACGAATATATGGCAAGAAATAATTTTATATAACAAATTACTAAAAACCTAAAATGTAACATAGGAAAAATGCAAAACATGTGAAATAAATTATTGGCACAATACAAAGTATACGAATGCGTGTATAAAATAAGCAAAAAATAAAATAAATGTCTGGTGTTAACGAAAAGCTGTCTTACTCTTTTATTGCTTAAAAACGAAACCGATGTTAATTAAGATGAATTATACTATTTTACCTCAATTTATCGTTTACCAGTCTGCCCTATAGCCCAAATCATCTTTCACCCAACAAATAATATTTCGGAGGACTGTAAAGACTCAAAATTCCTGCTAGTGGGAATTTTCCTAACTTTGCTACTGTGTGCTGGTACTAGTTCACCCAAGTGTTCAATTGCTTGTTAGAAATAGGGTGTCACTAACGCTACCGACTTTCTCCTACTCCGGTAAATTTGTAAAAACGTGGCTTTCGTTGGGGTAATTATTAGAAACCACACGCTTTATTTAGGAACTAGCACTTATACGAAAAGGAGAATCTATGTTATATTTTCTTGAGTGCATTGACTTAAAACCTTCGACAAGTCATGAGCTGATTGCGTAGACTTTACTCAGTCCTTGGCTAGATCATTCGTCTTACAGTCTAACGTCACAGTCCCCTTGGCTAGTTCTCCTGCTCGCACTAATTCCCCATCCCCACATGATCCGTCACCTTAGCTAATATACGCGGATGTTTTAAGATTTTTAAATCTTACATCCAGCAGGGAGAGAGATGAAATTCTGTCGCTGTTTTCTCTCTTCTCTCTATCAGTTAATAATCACATTCATGACCCCTCCGGTTTACGATCAAATCATGGAAGCTCCCATACTCTGGCAATTGGCTCAGAATTTATCTACATATATAAAGAGCATAATAATGCAAGATAATCCAAAATAACATAAGAAAAGAGAATTACACACCAGAAGAAGAGGAATGAAAACCAAAAGTGTGTGTGGCCAAAACGATTTTGAGAGTTTGGTCACAGGGCGAAAGTCACTGTTTTGATTTGGTATCGCACTTATCTAATAAACACTGCTTTGGAAATTGCAGATTGTCGTGCGAAACCATGTTTTAGCGCAAAATTGTTATGAAATGTTTAATCGACATTTTTGCTAACACCAAGAAAAACGCTGATCACTCAAGTTGACAGATGACAATGCCAGAAATCGGTGGCAATGTTGTAGTCCTAACAGCAAAGTGAGTAAATCGCGGCAAAAAATTAAAAGCAGAAGAAGTGGTGATCGACCATCCGATCGAACGTAATTCTACGAGGTATGAACAAATACATAGAACGAATTAGAATAAGTTATTATAGTGTACCTTTGACCTTTGACTTCGAACTACTACAATGTAAATTAAAAAAAAAACTCTTCCATCTTTTTATTATTCGCTTGTAGTAAAGGTAATAAGAAGAGCTTATAAGTTACGTGAATCCCCGGCAAGTTGATGTGTGGAAGGGTTAACCCAATAGCAACGAAACGCGCTTCTCCAGTCTTTACTTTATATTAACAGGCGGATATTATTATCAAATATCTATTATATACTCATTTTTTTTGCTGACCTTTCAGACGATTACAGAAAACCTAATCAAAGCATGAAAGGCTCTCTCGCAAAATGGATGCTTGAAGATGTTACAAAATCCTTCATAAATATTAAGGTAGAAGCTCAATAAGCCATTCGTGTGCATTTAATTTATCTCCAAACATGACTATTGACTCCCTTCTTCGAAAGTTGTTTCCGGCACAGATCATTCTTCACATATTTTCCCAACGGAGTATTCTATGAGTAAAGTGTTTCTACTTTAACATCTTGCTTTCTCAAAAACTAAATTACTTGAGAAAATGTGCGATAACTTGCGATTTAATGATGAATTCTTTTATTTGTTAGCGTTCCATTGTGTTCCTTGAAGGTTCCGAAGACACATAGTCGATCAACAACAAAAGTTTAAGTGAATAGCTTACCAACTTTTATATATGAGAAGCACTTTGATACGGATTAGATAGCGGACATATCGGACATCGGAGCTTCCGTAAAGAACACATATTTTTGATAGGCCTCAATAACAGAAACCATATCATGGACTTGTCTTTTCGTCAATGAAATTTATGAAAGAGAAACCTTTATATCGGGAAAAATGTAATGAAAAAAAAAATTGTTTCTTACATTTGCAACTGTAGACGAAACTCTCCTGCGATGAAGGGTAATGTGATGCCATGTCGACCAAGTTTCACTTGCCATACGATACTTCCATGTCAGATAGTAGAAAATTAAAACTTTAGAACATTCCGTGTTTGTTTCCTCTGTGTACTCTTTATATCATACAGTACTTGTGGCGCAAGGTTATATTAAATTTTTGTAAATCTCTGCAAAATCCAAAATGACTTGGGACAGACCACCTTTTATTATACCGCCTTTAGGATGCTATATAGATCCGCACAAAAAATCTTCCCAGTCCGTCTGTCCATATGCCTGGCTTAAAGGCCTTAATTTTAGAGATATTTTCACAAAATTTGGCCCTCCCACGTGTTTTATTCCAAGAAAGAACGCTACCGAAAATGGTTGGGATCGCACCAGTCTTTCGACCATTTCCCATCTAACGCCTTATTTTGAAAAGTAGTTAAATAAATAACTGTAGGGTGATGCACTACATAGGGCTTTTACTTGTTTTCTTAACTTCACCTTAATTGTGAATGATTTTTATCATAACATTAAAAAAATGGATAGATAATCGTACAGAAGGCTATGAAATTGTACGTTATGTCGATTATTCGTTACTCATAAGATTTTCTGAAGCTATTCATTTAATGGCACACACACAGACATAATGTTATACGGAATACTTTAGAATGAAATTTCTCATAGAAACATATACCAAATAAGTATGAATGAGGAATGAAACTTTCCTTGAATAAAGTTTCGTTCATATTTTAGAAAAGAAAGTGTACGGAGTAATGCTGGAAATTCATATGCAAACGAAAAATAAATTATTGCACAAATCATTATAACACAAAATAACGCGCAGTTGAATAACAGCAACAGCCAACATAAACGAAATGAAATAAGGAAACGGAACTTGTGAATGCGCCCTTTGGTAGTGGGTGCATGTGTGTAAGTGAACAATTTTATATATATAAAAAACAGAAATCATAAGTGATGCACACATATGCATGATGTCTGGTGTTTAATGTATATTAATGCATGCATGATAATATAACCTTATTACTGCACATATCTATTATATGAATATTATATATGTACTGCATGCCTATGGAGACAGAACAAATATGATTTCATATTCCTATGCATTTATCAAAGAGAAGAAGAGCAGAAAAAAAAAAATATGAAAAAGCAATATAAACGAAAACTTTTTATAGATAATGCTTGCGAGTATTTATTATTGTTAGTTTTTTTTTTTTTTTCTTTTTCTTTAATAGAATTGTGAGTAAATTAATAAAAAAAAAAAACATATTCAATAGATTCTCATAGTAACTTCATTACATTGAAAATAAAGTTATGTAGAGTCAACTCTTCCATTGCATTTAAAAGAAATCTTCACTTAGTTAATATTTACAATTTGTAAAGCATAGTTCTAGGCATGCTTTGTATGCTCACTATTTGTATGATGCATAAAACATTTCACATCATAGAGAATTATATTCGTGATCGAATCTTTTATATGCACCCCAAAAGTGTTCACAGCTTTTTGTTGTATAGGCGTGTAGGTGTGTTCTAGGCATGTTTTTTGAACACTTTGCGTCCTTTTTAAATTCTCTTTCAGGTTTGTAGGCGATATTCTCATTTTTGCGAACGAGATATCGTACAGTTGCGCAGAAGGGCAGATGGGCAGAT
>KK502639.1:336232-350519 GCA_000688735.1 Glossina austeni
AAAAAAATAAATAAAAAAAATCTCTCACTTTGGATGAAATTTGAGCGAATACAGGCAACTGAGATTCGGCGCGAATAAAACGTTGAATTAAACGTTGAATGTTCTGAATCATTGTGATTTTAATTGTATTAATTAGCTAAGCTTAGAATAGTTTGAGTTATTGATTAATAACAATAATTATAAATTACAATTCAATTACAATCATTACTGTAATTAATAATTAATGTGCTCGTAAGACTATAGCGTCTCTTTCGGCCCAGTCGTTAACAACAGACAGATAACGTAACAACATCGTCCAATATAAGCAATAAGGCAAACATCCAGATGTAGTTATAGGTTATAAAAGGCCTTTATAGTTATTTCACATCTAGCCGGACTTACAATCATTTTGATATGGAGTAAGTGGTCCAGGATGCAAAAACTCTGCAGCGTTAACAAAGAATAGCCTGTGCTCAGGTAAAATAAAATTCATCGTCCATTCAAATCTTCGAAACTGAATTCTGTCATGTAAATATCTTGGTGTTCCAATCCGCACAGATTTGTGGAGCAAAACTAGCTTTGTGGTATTAAGATATTTCTGCGATATACTGTCACATATGCGCTTCCTGTAGACCTATCTGGCGCACTTATTGACAAAGTGTAACAATTTTTTGTTTGAAACGAAAAGTAATCCATCATAAACATGTGCTGCCTACGATATGAGCGGCACAACAAAACGTCTATTTAACCTTAATTTAGCGAAGATTGGAGCTCAACACGAGAAGAATCATAGTTTTCTTAGAATGAATGAATACGCATGGTCGCATGTCTCCCCGCGCTTTAGTGAGAGTTGAACTGAAAACCAAGACTCGTGAGCGCTTGCGCTTACAAACTCAACCGTTCTAGCATGTGGTAAGGAATGGGATAACCCTTAAGTGATATTTACTTTTTATTTATTTATTTATTTATTCTACTTATACAGGAACTCAACTAAAAACAAATGATAGTCGAGTTCACATGACACTCAAAGTAAATCTTAAATTAATTATTATTAAAACTTGAAACAAATAAAAAGGTAAAAAGAACAAAAAAAAAAAAGGAAAAAAAGCATGTACACAATTAGCACAGAGCGACACCGACAACCGGTACAGGACCAAATTGCAAATGAACCCCTAAGCCATCGCAAATATGCATATTGTGAAGTGTTCAGTTTTGCTGGAATTTAACTTGAAATTATTAAATTGGGTTCAGAGACTAATATGATCTCAATCTTCATTTGTTCCCTAAGCCAGATTCTTCACAAATCCAGGCGGGCGCGAGAGGGAAATTCGTGCATCATAAAAATGTAAGCGAATACTGACAACATAACCCTAAAGGCAATAAATAAAATACACCGGATGTAATTATTCTTGGTTCTCAGGAAGAATCCGCAACAACCACGGGTTGAGAGCGATTTCCCATACAAGACCCAATTAAATTAATCGCTGAGACCAAAATAAAATTCAAACCTCTCTAACCAACAGTTTTAATGTCCTTAATCATAATAAGAATGGTCAAGTCCTCCTTATTATACCTCGAACGTATAACCTCCAACAGTTTGAGTACTGTCGCTTTACAACTATGACTAGGCTTGTATCCCGATTGATTAGCACAAAGTAAATTCCTTGTGTTCAAACGTAATCCAATCTGAACTGTGATCAGGCATTCAAATGCTTTAAATAGATCAGGAAGAATGCTAACTGTTGATCAGAAAGATATATCAATTATGAAAACTGTGCAAGTTTTATCTTACAAAGATGGCAGCGAGCATTGTATGTTGGCTTTTGTCAGAAGTGAGTTCTTTCATAGAGAGAGTGAGAGAGAGAGACAGGGAGAGGGAGAGAGATAGAGAGTGAGAGGGGGTAGGGGACGTGGGGTTAAAGAGAGCGTGACAGACGCTGAGAGAGGGAGGGAGAGGAAGAGATAGGGATAATGCGAGAGAGAGAAAGTAAAAGAGAGAGAAAGAGTAAAAATATTTTTCATTCACGCATATGACTGATAGAATATTTTCTAATTATTTCAAATCGTTTTCGAATAATTGAAAAAAAAAAAAAAAAACAAAGAATTCAACTATGGGAACAAACATTTAATTCAATTTCTAAGTCATTTGTGCGAAACCACTGAACGTAAGTTGCGAGTAAGAGCAAAAGCACAGATTTAATGCCTGAAAATAAAAATAATTTACGATGATAATTACGTAAAGACAAAATTACCCCCAAGAGAGATTCTGTTATAGCCAAGCGCACTGAAAAAGACAAAAGAAGAAAAAAGAGGAAAATCGAAAAGAAACGTAAAAGTATGAAACGCTTGCAAACCGCTTACATAAGAAATATAATACCGGTTCAAAAGGAGATGAAGCAAAATTAAAGAAAGAAAACTCAAAGTATGATGGGAAATAAAAGGAAACCCATTACGTTGAAGGACTGTATATGCATTAATGTAAAAATTGATAATCCCATTGTCAAGCGATAATTCATAAATGAACTCAAATGGTTATTAAGCGTAAGAAATATTTTTTCAAGGTAATAAATTCTTCGCTAAAGACTTACCGAGAGTTTACTGAATAAGTAACAAGTTATAGGAAAACTATGAAGAAAATTTCTTACATTCTTTTTTTTCCTTTTTTTTTTTTTTTGTTCAAGAAAATGAAGTGAAGAAAATTTTCTGTGTTTTTAAGGATTTATAGGATTTAATGAAAAAACGAGGCGAAGGAGAAAAAATTTATATGAATATGAATGAGTTTTCTTTTTTTTCTTTTTTTTCTTTTTTTTGGTTAAACACGAATTTTGCTTATAGATATGCAAAAGAAAGTATGCAGATATATACATACGTACACGTTATATGCAAATATGAGGGCCATATAAATTATGCTGTGGTGATAAGAAGAGTAGCATTACTTAACGCTTTGCCAAAGTCGTATTTCCCAAAAATAAGTTATGACTTGCAAAAAATACAAAAAAAAAAAAAAAAAAAAAAAGAAGAAGAAGAAGAAGAAGAATTGAAAAATCCATTCAAAATGTTTTTCTACAGTGGGAAAGAATATTCGAGGAGTGCGCCTGATATCAAAGCGTAAGATCTTAGAAAATGTTACTTTAAGTGAAAGACAAGGTAAGATTTTCTCATTAGACTTAATATTGTTATTAAAAATTTGCAAAAAAGCAGCGAAGCATTTGTACTGAAGAATACGTTTAGCCTAGAAGTAGACACCAACGTTCATTTACTATAAATGTTATCTTCGTGCGTTTCTGTGCCTGTGCCTGCTTGTATGTTTGCTGGCCCGTGTGCGCGTGTATTAGAAATGTGAACATACACATACACTAATTCTGGTCGCCGCAGGAATAAATTTTATAAACTAATACGAATTGATTTATTACCCTTTTTAAGCTGGCGCTGCTGCTCATAATTTCGGCATCAGCCTAGCAAGCAAGCAATCAGTATGTAGCATACAATAACTCATCCAAACCTACCAGTAATACGCAGCGTTACCGTTCGCCTGGTTAACAAGCAAAATGTATTAATACTCTCTACACAGATTCTTATTGTTTTTTTTTTTTTGTTTAAATCTTTTTACTTTTACTTACAGGAAGATGCTCTCACTAGATGACTGCCTGTAAGTTAGATGGAAGAAGTAAAGAAAATTTCTAAGTCAAACCGTGTTATCTGAACCACTGGTGCATACTGACAGCGTAGTTGAGTCAAAAAGACCAAAGGAGTTTTTAAGCACAAGCATGTTAAAAATTCTTAAGGCTTTTCTTGACAAAGTCATCCAAATGCCTTAGTTAGGGAGGAAGTCTTACATCTTTACGCTATTCATTAAGCATTTAGTTTAAAGTCAAATCTAAATTTATTGCTATTAAAGATATATTTAAACATTATATCAACAAACATACATTCATTACAATTTATTTGATTATTATACAATTTCATAAGAAACGAATTTTTGATAATCGCTACCCGTAAGAAGTGCACAAAGATAGTATTTTGTTAATTAGGAACATGTGGGTTAGCCCTCGGATATCATTTTTATTCTTACTTTTTGCTCCGACATATACTTTTGTTAAGATTCATGTCAATACCTTTCAACGGTTGTAAAAGCAAGGAAATAATTTTTTTTCACTTTTGTGTAGTGGGCATGAGGACGAATCACGCCCATTTTTGAAGCTTTTATGCGGTGATTAACTCAGAATATCTAAGTAGGTTACAGGTTTGTATCTTTACTGCGAAACCGTCAGCTTTTCAACATTAGACACCACACGGACAGATGGACGGACATTGTTGCATTGATATAGAAACTCACACTGATCAAAATTACATATAATATAAATATTAATTTACACCCATTCTTAACACATGTCTGCCGCGAATCTAAACTGACTAAGATAATTATAAAATATTCGAGTTTTCTTTTTTTCTTAGTTATCTTGTAACTGAATCAATCAAGAATAGGTTTTTCAAGTTTTTCCTTTTTCCTTGAATCTATAGGGTTTTCAGATTTTTTTGCAACAAATGGACGGATGCCGTTCAAGCTATTCTTGAAACTCAGCGAAACTGCAAAGGGTAGGTGTAGTAGTAAAAGTGTAAAGCCGAACAAAAAATCCACATTTTAAGATGAAAGTATTCAAGCATATCACCTAAAGTTCTGAAGAGGAGGGGATGAAATTTAACACAGGTGTGAAAAAAGTCCTACTTGTGATTGTTACATAATACAACCAATGAACTTCGCTCTGCAGATTTTTCCCAAATTTTGGATAGACGTAGTTTAGGCATGGGTACGGCGTAAATATCAACTGCTTACAAATTGTCTTCCAATATGTATTAAAGTGTAAAGAGATATCTGTCAACAAGCAGCCCTTACAGCACTCCTTGCTATTTCGTTTTCAACTCCAAAATAAGCAGATCAAAGATCGGGTATGATTGCGTTGCCTTGGGAGATAAATGCAGTAAGCCATGAAAGAGGTAGCAAGCCGTCTGAGAGATTTCGTGCAAAAACCACGATAATGAAGCCTTGAAAACGTCTGTGCATCTTCACAAACAGCATCCCAGGAATTGATTTTCAACTTAGACTAAAAGCTTCTCCTAATTGCGACGTATTCTGCGGACCTGTCTCTACGTAGATAGAGAGATGTGTTTGACCATAAAAAGAGAAGAGGCAAAAGGCCATAGGTAATATTGATGAATATTTCGTTTAATACGCTTTCGTTATTAAGCTAAAAAATATATTTTTAATAAAGTTTAACTTTATCAAAAAATACAAGGAGTTTTTGTTTACATGCAATATTTACTCAATCCATAGCGATTTGTGTATTTCTTCCTCAAATCTTTCAAGTATATTTTTGAAACGGGCAATGTCATAAAAAATGCAAATGGGGTTTTAATATTTAACTTTTTCCGCATTCACGTCTTATTATTGTTGTAACAAATCACTTAAGAGATAAGCGTAAATTGTTTTTTTTTTTTTTTGTCGTTTTTTACATCTCTCCGACTTTTCTGACACATTATTTAAAAGATGTTTAGAGAGATTTACGAAAATAGAAAAGCATAGTATGCTTTAAGGCGGCATCATTGTAAGAAATTAGTTGCCTAACTTAAGCAGATACTGCGAGATGATCATTGTATTTGTAAATTGTGTTTAACCTAAATGACAGCCATGATTATTTTTATGTGCCTTTTGGCATATTTGATTTCATATTATTCAGATTTTCTTCCTCTTCTTATTGCCATTCCGTTATCTTTATGACATCTCCTGCATAATGTGACAAAAAAAAAAAGAATGAAATATTTAGCATAGGAAAGATTTTCAGTAACTGGTAACAGTTTATATAGAAATTGCAATAGTAGTGATAGCTGTTCAGTTTCATTGTTGACATAACGCATAATACGCTAAGCATTTATGGTGCTACTGTCTGGTGACCTCCTGTCATAACATCAAATCAGATATTGAGTGAGCGCATGATATGTAGAAATCTTCTGTGACCGGTTAAAATAAAAAGGAAAGCGGATCAACTTGTTGTCTCTCTCTCTAGGTGTGTGGTCTCTGTGGAGTTTACGAAGCTTTAGAGAGAGAATAGAAAGGAAAAATTGGATTCCAATAAATGCTCCTTACAGTCAAGCATACAACACTTTACGAAAAGATTTGCTTTTTTTATCACAAATCTTCTGAATGGTGAACTATTAGTCTCTTTAAGCATAGTTTAAGGTGTAAAGGCAAAGCACTTGTCACCGGATGATGCATTTCAGCATTGCTCTCAACGTATTGTGTGTCAAATGCAAAGTAATGCGTTTTTGTTCACTACATACAAATGTACGAAGGAATCCTTAGCTTGCTTTAAATTTCTTTCTAAAACTCTTTCAAGTTCTTAAGAGCATCATATCTTTTCGCCCACAATAGCAATGGCGATGATCGCGAGCAGCAAGTAACTCAATTATTTTCATTTCAAAATATTTTCCAATCTATTAATTTGATCAATTTCCTCTGAAATTGAATGAAACGACAAGCTTTAGAGAAATGTCTCGAAAACATCAAACATCTTGCTCTGCCACAACCATATCATGCTACGGCATTCATACATTTAATTACGAATCATTTCACAATCACCGTCATTAAGGGGGATAACTAATAATATTTATTAAAAGAAGGAAAAGCATACCAAATACACACACACAACGAAACAACAAAGTGAACAAAAGTCCAATGTTTGTATCGAAGTGAACGAACATTCACAAACAACATTTCAAACTGACTAACAAAATGACTAGAAAGGAAGATAAACACAAATATTACAAATGTAACGCGCTATGAAAAGATGACTTGGAATGCTCGGCGGAGGACGTAGGACGTAGGGGGTGGGAGAGGAGAGCTCTTGCTCTTTACTTTTGCTTTGGCAAAGAATTCAACCAATTAATATGACCACAAATAAAGAAATATTGGAGATAAAAATTGTTATACCAAGTTGTTGGCGCAAATAACTTACATTTGTAAGAAACGATTCCGTTCTCTCCAAGAACATGTATAGCGATGCCTTAGTAATTAAGACGTTGTGCAACCAAAAAGACAGAAAACCAAGCAAACACAAAAAAAAAAAAAGAAGGAAAAAGGACAACACTCAAGCATTCGTATGTCGCACAAATAGTTTCTGTGGCTTTGACTGATATGCCACTAACTATGCTTACGTGCATACACACACACACACACACACACACACACACACGAGCACACTTACATACATTTGTAGATTTTGGTAATAAAACTAATGAGTGTACACCAGAAATTGGAACGTTAGTGGGAATAACCAACACGTACACAAACATATACGAGAAACCTTAATGTCTCTCTAATAAATATTTGTACTAATGTGCGATTTCCTAGTGGTTCAGTTTTATTCATTTGTTTGCCCGTTTGTTGGTTGGCTGCTTTACTTTGTTTGTACAGTAATTTGCCAAATTGAGAATTAGTTTGCTATGCATCGTGCACGTACGTACGCACCCACGTTCTTGTACATCTCTGATTCTAACATATATGTGTGTGTGTGTGTTTATACTTTTGTTGTAATAGTAAATTGTATAATAGTCCAATTAAATGGCCATAAGTAATAATAATTCCGCTTTGATTTGTGTGAGCGCACTGACTGCCTGGCTGAGCAAATGAATGACTGAATGCGTTGCGTGAGTACGTGTGTAAGCCTGTCATTTAGGTGGTGTTGTGGTCGCATTGTTCATTTGTTTTGTTTGTTAGGTTTTTACTATTATTTTCACTTTTTTTTCTTTTCATTAAACTTTCCAAAATCGTCTGGCATACTACGTTGGATCTATTAGCGCTTTGCAAAATAACGCATTTATTTTTCGATATATAAAAAAAAAAAAAAAAAAAAAATTTAATTAAATTTATAGATCTGATAAAAACAATAACAAGAAATTCGATGCCAACCTGAACTTCGCAGCGTATCGCACCCAGCTTCCAGCTTAGAGGTGGAGAACTCTCAAGTTTCGAAATCACATCATCACCGTCAAGCATAGCACTCATAGGTACGCACGTACCTATGCAATGATATTTTTAAAAGCTTCACACTGTACTGATAGTATATTTCCACATCAGCTCGACAATATCAGCCAGACGTGAGCGATTTTTTCCATTTTTATGGAGGCACTGCACGATCGCCTATGGTATACACGCTTTTTACTCTTTGTAGCTGTCATCGTTTATAAATAATGAGAAAAATCAAGTTTCTTTGTTTTCAAAAATAGAAGTGTTCTTATATTATGTGTTGTACTGTAATCGTGTCCTTTGAACCATTTTAACCAACTTTAAATGTCAAGTTGAGTGCAAGACCTTCCACTATTTTTGCTAAGTTTCAAGCGCCATCATGGTCATCAAAGCGCGACACAGAGGCGAACACTTAGACAGATGGAAGGACAGAACGTATACCTTTTCTAGACTCTGGAGCCTTCATCTGGCTGTTGCAAACGTCCGATAGGTTGATTATATCCCCCTATCTTTATGTAGCAGTGGGTAATGGGTGCAAACAGAGTAGCATGTTGTGTGTGAAATAATTGACGCATATGGATGGTTCAGTTGCCAAATCGGTTAACTCCATTTTTGGGATTTTATTAAATTTTAATATCAAAACACTTCATTAGCTCCTAACTGTGCATATTCAAAACGAATTTCTCTACTAAATTCTCTATTAACACCACTAAATGACAAAATTGTGTTGGCCACTGAATATTAAATAATTTTTGCCGGAAGCTAATCTGATTAACTGCATACTATAATGTATTTATATCATAATAAAAATCTATTTGATCCGGCGCACTATTTTTCCTCTCCTACGGGGACATCTGTAAGTTATTCGTTTAATTTCATTATTCCCATTAGACGAGAGGTGTTATCGCTCACACGAACTGAGGACGAGAAAGATAAAATATAAATTAATTGCATCCCAACTGCCATAAGTCTGTTTTAAAAAAAAGTAAACCGTTATAACATTAACACGCAAGATGTTAATAATAATTATTTGTGTAAGGAAAATAATAAATCGGATGGTTCTTCCATACAAGTTATTGGCAGTAAGCTCGGCTCAAGAAAACGATTTTGCATGTATTCGGAATCGTCATCCGATCACAGCAATGAAACAATCGCAGCAAATAATCCGACTGGACGAAAAAGAAGCAATAATCCTAGTAAATGGGACCGAAATGTCCAAAAGCACAACAGAATAAAAGGTTCAGGATACAGAAATAGAAGTGGAAGGGAATTTATTATTTGGGAAAATTACTTAACTGGAATGAACTCGATCTGGGGTTTCTGTAACAATATTTATATGAAGACATTTTCCCGTAATAAAATAACAAACAATTCAAAAATTTTAAAAAACAAAATATAATATTTTATCGTTTTACTCAACTTCTTGTTTTATGGAGTTAAGCAATTTGGCAACTGAACCATCCATATATTGAAAATAATAGTTTTTAAGTGGATAGTATTTTTTAACAGTGCCGCTAAACAAAAAAGGATACTTAAAGGATGTAATAGGTTATCACTGCTTGGGTACATTTATTGCACTGCACAGACGCATGTGGGGTACTATGAATAAAGCATCGACTTGTCGAACAAACAAAGGAACACATCACTCCATAAATTCGTAGGCGGCGCCAGTATTGAGAAACATCGACGCTACTTTTATTTTTGTAAATCAATGGGAAAATCTGAATTTCGTGGGGAGAGTAAATTGGTCGTTTGACGCATTTCTTTCGAAGATTGGTTCAAACTAAAAATCATACGGATCCTTCAACTCGTCATCTTAAGTTTGTATGGCATCCATTGAACTTCTTGAACGACCTGTTACGTATCATCACTCGTAAATGAGTTTTTTATGTATAGTGCTCGTAAGTTTTATTAAAATCAGACACGAAGTGTTTGGGAACTATAAACATTTCAAAGCTTCAGCTGAAAACAAGCAGTAAACTGCGACAATGCATAGGAGTACACTAATAAAGAGCTTAAGGATTTACTAACTTCATCAGACTCTATGAGACTCTTGTCGCACAAATATGTATATAAGAACTCGTCAAGAAAATCGACAAAGTAATTTTTTGGCAACAACAAATCGTATGACAGTGAGGTCACTTATATAGAAGAGATAATTGTATGATCACAATGAACTTTAGTTGAGATCATGTAAACGTATTTCATATAATCAAACACAGTTGCATTCACTAACAACAACACTAGAAAAGGAAGGAACTTTTTAAATATAATTGAAATTAAATTCAATTTTCTCTGAAGACTTTTCATGGCCAGCATTCGCTCAAGCTCATAAAGTGTTCTTTCCTTCAGAAATCAATTCTGACAAATTCAAATTTTCTTAAACATTTCGTAGCAGTTGAACTTGATGCTTAGGTTATATCGCATCCCTGCAGTCGTTAATTAGAAGTCATGACCCTAAATATGGAGTTCATTTGAGATTTCTAAAAATCGGATGAGCCTGATAGTGTCAAGAACGGACGCACCAGGATAAGAAGGAGGACCATTCTAGCGATCAACATTTTCGCCACGAAATTTCACAAACTATTGTTGGACGAGTTTTCTCGTAATCGACAGAAAAAATGTTAGCTCGAGTCGAATATAAGTTCGTCCCTGCTGATAAAGAGTTAATTTTAGCGAAAGATGATTTCAACTAACTTTTGTGCGTTTCTGTAATTTTATTACAAATCATGGATGGCATGAGTGGAAGAAGAAAGTACTTATGAGACATTTTAATAAAATTTTCTTTTATTGCAAGTTTTCTTAAATCATTTCATAAAATTTCGTTTACGTATTAAAAAAAAAAAAAAAAAAAAAGAAGAAGAGGAAACTTTTCACCCGATAGAAAGCGTCATAAATAATAATTAAACAAACAAAGCTTAAGCTTAAGACCGACATTTCATTATAAGGCCTTTTTTTGTTTCTTCTTCTTCTTCTTCATCTGACAGCGAAAGTGCAATCGCTCGCCGGAAAATTCTTTATAATTTACTAGCAGAGAGAGAGCAGAGCGCTCTCTAGCCCCACCCTTTTTTAGTTGCGTGAAAATCTTAAGAAATTACTAAGAGTTATGTACACGCCAGGCATTCTTATGTGCGTACGTATGGTAGATAGATAATAAACAAAGTTATGAGGACCATGTGTTGTTCGTTCTGTTCGCTTCTTTTTTTTTTTTTTTTTTTTTTGGGGGTTTTTCGATAAGGTGCCATCATATGGGTAAAGTTTGTGCTGTGGAAAAATTTGTTGGGGAAAATTTTTCTTACCAGTGCATGCGAAAGTATTTGTATTGTGTGCGTTATGGCAAAGGATTAACTCATAACCATCCCTTTTAAGAGCAATCGGCAAAACTTGGCAAAACATTCGTGTCTGTGTATGTGTGCACTTACGAAACGCTGATTGTAAGTAAAAAAGAAAAAGAAAAGAAAAAGCCGGTTGTCTTAATTAAAGACAATAAATTGTAATCGTGTATCGGATTCTTTGCAAAAAATATAATGATTTCCTCTATAAGCAAACCTTGCTAAGAGGAGCAATCGGATTTAAAGGAAAAATGGCATAAATAACTGATAATCTTTTGGAACTTTCTTTTGGAAGCCTTCACCTGTAGAAATTGCATTTTTTTTTCTTTTTTTTGCGGTTCGACTCGATTAATTTACAGAAGGTTATCAAAAAGTTTCAAGGGTCGCGCGCAAGTGTTCGCTTAACAATCTTCCTAAAGAAAAAATCATAAAAAAGTGTCTTTGTGCTTTTTCGACAAGACCTGATTTGGTTGATTGTAGGATGCAATTCGGTTCACGAGAGCATGCCATTGCGTATGCAGCAGATGAAAGACAGATTGCTTTCATTTCTTCTCAAAGCACGAAATTAAGTGAGATAATGACTCATCCACGCTTAACAGATAAGCAGCCAACCCTTGCTATCAAGGTTCTGTAAAGTTATCCTGAAATTTTGATCTTTATTAGCTAGGTCCACTACAGGTGTTATTCTGCTGCAGAACCAAAAATACGTAGTAGGGATCTTGCAAACGATTGTACGAGCATGGGAGGATATTTTCTTGATTGCATATCTGGCAGATTGCTTGTCTCGATTTGCATATTTACCGAATCCGCAGAATTAGAATTACCCGCAAACTGTTCTTCTCACAATCACATCGAATCTCCTTTAGGTTAAATATTTTGATAACTTAATATATGTAAGCAAATAAAATGGGTAAGAAAATTATTTTTGGCCGGGACAGACTCGTTTATACCCATCACCGTTACCCGTTGTATAGTGTTGCGGGCTCCACGATACCTAATTAAGAACATACTTAGCTTGTCGTATTCTACTCTCCAAGCCCTTTCTTGTGATACCCAATTGATTATAAAGCCGAGAAAAACGAATACTCCACGTTGTGCGACGACCATCATATTTACCTTAGAATTAACAGATTTTTAGACACAAATATTATTTCTTCAAGCGAGGAATGTGCAGAATAATTTTCAATAATTTTCTGCCTTCTTTCGCTCGTACAAGCTCGTACAAGCAAACAACATGAAAAAAATGAAGAAAATAAAAATGCCATCCATCACTTATAACCTTCTGTCAGTGTCCGGTTTTCTATATTTTTGTGCAGGTGCTGGAGGGCGACCGATAGAATTGCATGCAACCAGCTTTTAGCTCACTTTTTTCTACCAGGATTAGGTGTTTATTATAAGCATTGCCTCGACAAACAGAGGGACAGAGGGACATGCTTACAATACACATTTACAATGTGATGCTGATCGAAAATATATATATTGCTGGAGCTTCCTTCAGGAAGTTTTGACAAAATTAATATACCTATCATCCTTCGATGATGGACCGGAACTTCGCTTCTTGACTTTGATCAGACATTCAAGAATTCATTAACCATTTGCACATTCGATTTTTTTCATGGGATTCCAAATGTGCATGTGGAAGTCAAGAGTAGCGAAAAAAGGAGTGACCAAGCAGGCAGTAGGACAAGCGGATAGATAAACAGTCAACTGAAGCTACATTAACGCAAAAGATTTAATTTCAAAGCTCTCTCTTAGAATGACGGCATTTTTCTAACAACGAAGTTACACGTGTTCCAAAGCACGCGCGGCTTATTAAGTAAGTTCTTCTTTGTCGATATTAGTGAGGGACAACGAAATGAAATTTTTACGAAATTTTCTTCAGAAACCTTGTGCTTTTGCTAGACACCAACAGGGCTTGTTGTGTGCATAGAAGCGCTTACTTTCAGAGAATTCTAGGATGAAATTATTGGTTTATTTATTTACGCCTGCCAGGGCTTTCCCGAAAGGCACGCCATTACAACAAGGAACGGAAAATGGCTTTTGGCATTTTACAGCGAAAGTTAATTACGAATTGTACTAAACGAAGTGATGTACGGACTGAGTGGTCGTCTTCGTCAGGCTACAATATTCTTAGTTCTTAGAAGTATATCGAAAAAGCGATACGATCTGAAACATTTTCAATAACAATCGCTCTTGGGCCAAAACACTTCACTCTACCAGATTTCATAAAAACAACACAACACGCTTTTGGGCTGTGGCACAAGAAAAACAAAACGGACAGACAACGACCGCTTCAGGAAGTGATTCTGAACCGATTACTCTAAAAACGATACGGGTTTATCTCAAATCTTTCGGAGTGCTGTACACATCCTTCAAAACTGATCATACCTTGAGTGGCGAAACTTGTAGTAATGAATGATTTAAACACTCCAAGAACTCTGTCTATGACTTAATTAAATCAATAGCTCCAGATTTAATGCTAGAATAACAGTAAATTCCTTTTGAATAATTCAGTTCCAATGCATGTCACTTCAAAGGTATGCAGGTGTCACACGGCATAAACGAGTTGTCCGGTTTAGTTGACTACACTTTGAAATGCTTTATGGCGGCGTTCGTTTTTTTAAACGGATCAATTCCGTTTAGCAGCCTTTCCTTACCTTCATACCAATAGGGGCGAAGTCATAACATGCACTGCGTTGATTTTTTTTTTTCGTTTTTTTGCAACACTTTAAAGGAAATATAAAAAAAAAGTGACAACAACAAACTGCAATCGAATGCATTACGGAAATGAAAAAAAAAAAAAAAAAAAAAATCAAAGGAAAAACAGTTTTTCACGTTTAAAGGAAATAAAAAGTAAACAAGTAAGAAAATTATATTCGGTTGTGAGGCATTTTTGAAACCCGTCACCGTTATCCTAACAGACGCTAAAAAACAAAGCAAGGAATACACGAAAAAA
>KK502639.1:350931-370010 GCA_000688735.1 Glossina austeni
AATTTTTTCGTTTTGGCAAACGCTTAGCTCAGCTTAAATAGTACGGTGGAAGTGTTTCCCCTAAACCGATTGGGAGCATTTTCAATACCAACCTGCGTACAAGAACTTTTAATATTTTGACCATATTTTAGGTCGATAGCTTCATTTTCGCGGCCAAGAAGGAATTTACAACAAGCGCATAGACGGACAGACGGGCAAGATGGACATGCTCAACTCGATTCAGATACATATGTACCTTATGGAGTTTGTGAAGCTTCCTTGTGGACGTCACAAGCGTTTTGACAAAATGAATACACCGTCCGTTCATCCCTCGGTAAAGGATATAAAAAAATGTTTTTTAAAACGAGGTATTAAAAGGGAAAAAAAAAGAAAAGATTTTCAAAAACAACTCTAAACCGATGGTATAAAAAAAGAAACACATAGCATTTCCTTTTAAATGTTGGCGTAACGCTACGCTCAACGTTACAGTTCATTGTGCAGGAAATCAGTGAGAACAAGATGTTGCTTTGGAAGGTAATGTGTATACAGAGTGTTCCGACTTTTATTATAAAACTGTTGCAAGCACAACTCATCACGAATTATTGTAATGAAGCGTATGAGAAACATAAATGACAATTGAAGGCAGTCACTAGTAAATGTATTATATATGAAGAGATAGTAAAGACCTAAGACATATCAGGAAATAAAGTTTTAAGAATGCGCTGCAGAAAGGTTCGAAGACTTCAACGTGGTTGAATAACAAATCACTCTAGTAGTAGTGGTAGTACTGGTAGTAGTGGTAATAGTAAACAACGAAACAGCAAAATAAATGACTGAAGTGCCTGTAAAAATACCTACCTAAGGTTGGGAGAATACTCGGGGAAGAAGGGGAAAACCGGAATTGTCACCGAACAGCGATGTAATACACGGATGCGTATAAGCGTTGATGAAGTCAAGACAGCTTAAATGTTAATGCCACAGTTGGCAGATAGACGGTACAAGTCAGTCACCGAAAAATCTTGCAACAAAACAAATTTCAAGGAAATACTTCTTAAGCGATAAAAAAGCAAAAAAACTATTAAATGAGGAAAAGTTTTGAGTTTTTCGTTTTTTTCCCTCTTCGCTTAGTAACGCATTGATTTCTATTTAGCCAAAGATAAACGAGCAGAAACTCAGAGAGAGTCTTTGCGTTGCCTTTAGTTTTTATTCATTCTTCTTCTTCTTCTTCTTCTTCTCATTATTATTATTATTTGTGTGTTTGTGGAATGAGGTCTTTTCAAAAATATTTTCCATCAAAACCTTAGAAAATAGAAAATATTAATGAAGCACTTTTATTACCACAGAGACCTTAAGCGTAAAGCATAAAGTAAAAAAGATTGCGATGCGCGATTGTCATTGCGAGGATAATTAGCGGTATTACAAATGCTAAACGTTAAACAAACTGTTTGCCTTCTTCCGTCCCTTATGCTTAACATAAAATTTAAGCCACAATGTGAACTGTAACAGTTGAAAACACAAGTTAATTCCTCAACATAATCGCACTCTCGTGCTTCCTGCCCTTGCATTCCTCATTCCCTCACGTTCCGCGTTATTATGCTGCGGCAAACTCTTATTGCCAATCGATTGATTTGTGCGTAAGTACGAAGTAGGTCTTCTTTCTTAAGAAGTCTCTTTCTTTCTTTCTTTCTCACCCTCTTGCGTTTCCCTTCTCCCTTACCATCATCGCATGGCATACTTTAGGCAAAAGCTTCGTCTGACATAATCCTAAAAATAACGCACTTTTAAGGAATTTTTGACAATATTTTTAATACAATTTATTTTCTTTTATTTTATTTTCTTTTCTTTTTTCTTCACATTCAAAGTAAATGTAAAATTCTTTCTTTGATTTTGCTAAAGAAGCATTAATTCTTCTTTTCTTTTCATTCTTGTTTATCAATGTGTATGTATGTGTATGTGTACATTATGCGGGAAAGCTTGTTTTTTAGAATTTCGCTGCAATCGTCACTGTTCAGCTTGCTCTTCTTAACACCCATAAAAAATTAGATTTAATTGGACTCAGATGTTTAGGTGGCTTAGTTACAATTGCTCTTTGCTTTATCCTTCCGCATGCCGCGATGCTTGCTTATCTGTATTCAAAATGTAGTCAGATAAAGACATTTATCTGAAACTTGATACCGATCGATATTCTTGAATGAATTGTCCAGATTATCTATAAATAAATGTCTTCCGATTAATCGACTAAAAGCCTCTTTCGATTAATGGATCAAAATGAATGCAAGATCTCCAAGCTTTGCTTTATATGCGCTTACAATGATTCGCCAAATAGATGAGATGCACGGCTGTCCAGATGGCATACCCAACTTCGATCTTTAGCATAGTAGAGCCTACTTCAAGTACGCAATCGGGGTGTGGTCGTAATTGTATAAAGGCACAACACGCCCCAGCCTCCGGCCACTTCCTATCTTCGCTCTTTCCCACTTATTTCTGACACATGTAGGCGATATCCCTTCAATGATTAGTCCGGAACAATGAAAAATTCTGAAGCTAAAGTATATTAGATAGGCCTTGCTTCCAGTTTACCTAACAGCTGCATAGAATAGCCTTCCAAAAGTTCTTACGTACTTTCATTTCCGCTCTTGTAAGTTGGGAGAAACTAACACACAATTTTAAATTTAAAGGCGAGTAAGACAATTCTACACCAGCGTTTAGGTGGTGTAGTATTTCGTAACAAAGGACAAAGGACAAAGGACAAATTAGAGCACACGCACCCGCATTGTGGCCTAGTTCCTCAGGCAACAGGGGTGATTCAAGTCATTCTAATGGTCCTTATCTTTCTAACACTGCAGATTTAATCTAAGAGAGCGCATTACCTAAAACGGACGGACATGAAAAAAAATCAAATCTCGAGAGGACCGATGGTCTGTTCCCATTTCGCTGCCTAGGAGTACCGATGGCCCTACCGCCAATGAGATGCAAGATATGGGAGAATAGTTATGGGCCAAACTATTGCCCTTGCATAACACTCCAATATTTAGCTCTCAAGCGATACTCCAGGTAGTGGACGTCTGCAACTATCGTACCTCCGATGCACGTAAAAACGTTTTCTGCATATAATGAAAACTACATGCAAGACTTCTTTAGAAATGGACATCCCGACACCTCTAGTACGAACTGTCGGCTTATCGTTGTTACGTAGTAACAATCCATTTGACATTTATATTATAGGCAGGTCCTGGACTGTTGCCACATTTTTTTCATCCATTTTTAAAATCAGCACACCAAAGCCATACCCTAGTTGCAGACTTGCCCGGGACACACACACAACCGGCCAACGTTAATCTTCAGAGTAGCTGAGTACATGGCAAAGAAGTCTGCCAGCGGACAACTTTCGATACTTTTGAGGCTTTTTCTCGTCGCTACATGGAATTCTTGAAAAATATCCTATTTGTCGGTCAAACTCGAGTCCACTCATTGATATATTGCGAAAAAAAAGAGGAAGCAAAAATGAGAGCCCAGTACATCTGCTGTCGTACTTGTATTGTTGTTTTATTATGAAGCAAGGAATAAGGACGGCACGCACAGCGTATACTTTACTTGTTCGCAATAACTTTAGCGCAAGAAATTCTTGTTTGACCACAAGTCTGTAAGGCTCTAGAGCATCTTTCATTAACAGCGATACTTTTTGAAATTGTAATTTCCAATTCAAAATGTGCGCTCCTCGGTGCGGAGGTATCCAGCAAAATTTCTAGTTTTATCGCATAGTGACCAACGACTCCTGAATGTTTAAAGATTACACACATGTACACAAAATTGCAGCTGAGTTGTGGATACTCACCAAATAATTATGTCGTTGTCATCGCGTTTCTACTTAGGGTGCGGCGGTGGTGCGACTTAATATCGCCGACGTTTTTCATTGGAACTGCTGAGGTCTACGCTGATAACCCATAAACTTTTTGAGGTGAACATTCGTCTGGCTATTGTAAGCACAATGAAACTAATCTTAAACTGAATGATTCACAATTGAAGACATCGTGTACGTCAGTATGTCCTAAGTCGCGTTCGACCTTTAAACGATATCTTCCTCTCTGCAATGTCTAAACCTTAAAATAAAACACAATTTGTTTACTTTTTTTTCTCAAATTTTAAAATGGATTTCTCCCAATGATCAATACCCTTGAGCAAGACACCGATAAGAAGGGCTCTTAAGATAGACTCTTTACATAATTAAAAGTGCTAAATGAACGTATCTTTTACCCTCCGGTCCGGCAGATATATTTTATACAGACCACAAGAACAGGGTAGAGCTGTCGTTGCAAATGCAAATTGGATTTTGACTTTGGCCGATAATGGAAACCGTTAACCGAACTCATATCACTTTTGTTTTTCGTTTCGTACGATGGCTGAATAGTGAGAACCGTAAACCGAACAATGGGCTTTTCGTTAATACATTTCTCTAATATCAAGAAATTGAGTACTTGAAGCAATGCGTGTACAAAACACTGTAATGCCTACGAAAGCTTTATAAGCATTGCCTGTGTTGAATACAAGAACAACACACAAGTATATTAGGTACAGCACTACTGCCGTTATCTTATCAGTTTGACTGGAAGTACAAAATCAGTAGATTTGAGAATTCCTCAGACGGCATAAGAGCAGCAGGTACGTTCAAGTTCTGCAGTATTAAAAGTGAGCTTAACAAGAACACAAGATATTTGTTGGAAAATTAAATAAAAAAAAAAATAAATAAATAATAATAATAATAATAATAATAATTATTGAACGAAAGCAAACTTTCAACAATTGTGTGACTGAAGAAAAGTAAACAAAAATGTGAAGCAATTCATTGAGCAAAATAAGAAATCAAAAAAAGCGAAATATTAATTAACTAAGAAACAAAAGTTAATAAAAATAATGATAGTTTTCTTAAACTAAGAGAAGTAAGAACTGGAACACTGTTAACATCAAACACAAGCACCAGGTTTATCGCTTCTTTGTTTTTTTTTTGTTGTTGTTGTGTTTTGTAGATAAAAGATTTCAAGATTTCCCCACACCTGCTGTCTTGCTCTTCCGGAAAACTTCCCTTTAATCCTACGCTTCTCACTCACTCTCTCTCTCTCTCTCTCTCCCTCTCTTCTGCTATTGCACTACGCTTAGGTGACGCGCTACTTCCTTATCTGCCTTGAAAGTCTTTCGCTTTTCATATCGTTGCATTAGTTTGGAGATAGCGAGCAACATAACTTTGTTTAACAAGCCTTACCCTTTACACAAATATTTCAATATAACCTTCAAATCTTTAGGTATCTTCTGATAACATCAGAAAAACCTGCAGCAAAAATTCCAAAAGCGACGCAAACTTTTATATATATGTCTATATAGAAGAGGAGGCATGAAAAGAATCGGTTCATGCCGAATACAACTATGCTTTGGCTTTATTTTTAGTTTATTATTAACTGATAAGCTTCGATAGTTAAGGCGATAAGATGCAAAGAAAACAAAATAATAAAAAAATATGAATAATATTTTTACACTAGAACCTGCATACAATGTAAGTAATATTCTCTCGCTTTGTTATGAATGAAAAACGCAAAAGGAAGCGTTTAAAACAAACGCATTTCATTTTACATGTGTTGCGCTTTCTTTTTTTTTTTTTTCTTTCTTCTTCTTCGAGAATGCCCCGTTTACCGTAAACAGAACGATTTCCATAATAAGCAAAAAAAAAACAAAATGTAGAAAAAAATGACGAAAAACAATTCAAGCGCTTTCATATTGCCGCGAGAATAAAATTTGCTTGCGCAGTACGACGTAAACATACAACGATACATGCATACTTTTGCTAATTGTAGGAGTCTCAGAAGACCGATTAAAATCGACATCGAGGTTTAGCCTTCTGCTTTGTGTAGTGAAAACGCATTAAATTTTCTTTCAGATTTCATTCATGGGATGTTTGATGGTCGGTTCCGAGAAGTTTTACAATAAACACATACTTACGATGCAAGACCAGGGAAAGTGAATAGAAATCATATGCACCTTAGACGAGCAAGCCATGCGTAGACAAGCGTAACAAGCCGTGTAAGGAAATGTATTCTATTGCACAACTTCTATGTAACGCTTAACAGACGGCTATGGAGCCAACAGAAGTAGGAGAAAGGCTCCGTGCAGCCTAGGTTAGGCGGGAATCCATAATACTTTTAAAACAGCTCTGATACTGACTATGGGACTTTGATTCTCTGCAAAGGTGCCATATCCATGGATATAATCGCACATCTCGGGACTTGTCGAACATCTAGATGAAAAAGGCATACATTCCTTGGCCATTACAAATGCCAGTTTTGAAGGCGGCAGATTTTTCCTTTTAGGGCGATTTCATAGGGCAAGCACTAAAAAAAAATGCGCTAGAAGGAGAACATTCAGAGAGAAAAACAAATCTACAATAAAATGGAGCAATGTCAGAGCGATTGTGTTGGGAAAAATCTTATTCGAATTCCATTACTGCGGATTCTTAGCTGAAAACACTTTGCAGACATAGGCGAGGAAAATCCCTTATATATAATTTTGTCAACAAGAGAATGTCGCGTATGCACGTAAATCGTAATGGCTCATGTCTTTCTATCTCTCTCTCTCTCTCTCTCTCTCGCCACGTTAATAGATAGCCAGAGCAAGCCATTGCATAGTTATTCGCATTTAACACGACACACTTTTTTCTTTTCCTTTCGTTTTTAATATGGACAATCGCCCAGGGGATACCCCGGTACTTGTAACACGGCGACAGTCAGAAAGAAGTGAGGAAAGAGAAAGGGAAAGTTTTTGATGGCATCATAGGACATAACATACTGAAGAGTGAATTACCGAATATACCACACATTACACATTAACGGGAACGTAACGGCAACGCTTTATTACGAAGAAGAAGAGAATTCAAGACAAAAATTTGAATTCATAATCAGTGCCCCACATTACTATATTCCCAGATTCATATCAACAAAGTACGTGCGTGTATATAATTTGCATTGTCTCTAAGGGTTACTTGTTTGCATAACATTTGACGAGCATAGTGTTGTGCGCTACCTGCAAGGTCTAAACAGACTGACTCTCCACCAGTTTCAAGCTAACGCCTTGGCTTTGAACCGACTCAATATGTATCTGAACTAGATAAGCCTTGTGTTTTTTTTTTTACGCCTGTAAGCTTCTCCATAGCGAACCTCAGGCGGAGAGACCGCTCGTTTTCGTTTTTTGGTTCTTTCAGTTTTACCTACGTGTATATTCTATAGTCTAATACATGATGCGTATTTAATAATGTAAAGATGTATTGCAAAGGTATGCACCCACACACACAGTCTTGGATTGTCGGGATGCAAAAATAATGTTACAGTTCAACTACGTTCTTCCATATTTTCTCCTATCAGCTGTGCAAGTAATTGATTTTCGCCCTGAAAAGAGTTTCCGAAACGAGTTTTAAATATGGGTCACTCATCAAAAATACACGAACACAATAGTAACAAGAGGTTGAAAGTTTTTTCCAGAGTTTTTCTCACTAACACTAGGACCAATGTTTCAGTAACAACCCTTTTACTGTTGTCGTTCGCTTTTTGTAAAATTGGTCTTATCTTCTCAAATGCGAGGCTCATGAGCTTAGATACTTCACTCAGAATTAATAGTTAAATCAATAGTTACGTAGCACTTCTTCCGTAATGAAGCTGGCTGCAGGCTTGCAAAAGAAAGACTTTTACATCTAAGTCACGAAAACTTTAAACAAATATTGTTTTCGTAAGAGCAGATACTCTTAGAAGATTCTTCATACGCCTGAGCGGCCGAGTAGACAAAGGATCTCGACTAATTGTCGTGGGTTCGAATCTCGAATAAGGTAGAGTTGGCAATGAAGCTGAGAACATTAGCTGCTAGAGCTTTAAAACTTTACTCATCTCTGCCTGAATTAATTACAATAACATAATAATAATAATAATAATAATAATAACAATAATAATATTAATAGAACGTTCTACCTTTTACTATGAATTACAATGGGCTTAAGATTTTCTTCTTTCACAAGAGTTTACTCGTTCTCACCATTTCAATAATTAGCTCTGCTGTTTATTAATACAAAAAATTATTTATTTTCTTTTTTATTGCATACAATTTTAACACATGTTTAGTTTACTACATATCCAAGAAGATAATAAGTAAATGTAATGGTAAGGTGAGGCAAATAAAAGAGGTTATTGTCCCCCAATGAGAACAATATAACAACACAGATATTATTTTTAAATAAATAAAAAGAAACTCTAGAAACTTTGAAAATTCTTTAAAATAATTTAATGAACAAAAATGAATTAATTTTTAAGTGGAGATATATTCTAAGATATTTTTCAAAAAAGGCAATCCATTAGATGTTTAATGAGGAATATGGAATATCTAGGTCATCATGAGTAGCTTTCTTTGCAAACGAGCCATAGAATACTGTTTTGAATTACCTATGAATTAATATGAGGATCGAAATTTGAACTTCTTTCGAATATGACCAATCAATGACCAATGACCAATCCTCTGTCCGTATATTGCGGCGACGGTCAAAAAGGAATGAGGAATAACAAGTACATAGCGAAGTGTTGACTGCAGCCTAGTGGATATATGCCGGAGCAGTCACTATGGCAACGATTAACCGAACGACTCGGATATTTGAAATCGTCATCAATGACTTGGTGGCGACGACTTTTCTCTACTCAGCTATGCGGCAGCCCAATGCTGTATGAACATGTTTTTTGTCGAACTTTCTCCGTCCATCTGTCCGTCTTGTTTTTTCCGTTCAAACTATCATTCACAATTTTTAAGATATTTTGACAATAATAACATAAACATGTTTTTTTATACCTTACTCCCTTTGCGATACAAGGGTGTCTTAAGGCTGTGCGGATGTATGCAACGCTCAGGTGGGCTTGAGATAGACTCGTCTTTTATTACACTGATCGATTCAGCATCATATTTTGCGTCGATCTATGCTTGTTTGCCCGTCCGTCTGTCTGTCCGTCCTGTTTTTTTTATACTCCACTGAAATTTCGTAAACCGTTATGACTACGACTAAAGTAAACTCCATTGCAGTTGAGATTTGAGCCCGCAAACACTAACTTGGTAGTCGCGTTGTGGTATCGGCTACTCAAACGCTAATAGATTATATTGTTCTTTTCTAGAAACTTTCCTCTGCTTTATCTTAGTAAATTTAGCAGCTCATTAACACATTTTCGACATCAAGAATATTTTTTAAAATTTTTAAAGATTATTTTTAATATGAATAAGTTTTCTTTCCTTTCTTCTTTGTTTATAGAATATTTCCATGGCTATACGTTTTAACTCATCGGCCATCAAGGTCCAACATGTCTTTATACTGTTAATCAATTACTTATACATCACCTTAACTGCAGGTATTACTTGCCCAACGCAATGTAAATGTACATGGATTTTGGATAGTCTCGAGGTGAATTGTGCTCATCAGGAATTAAGCGAAAGTCCCGATTTTGGTGAGATACCCATTGAAGTTCTCGATTTGTCACACAATAAATTGGAGGATTTTCCTCACGAGTTATCCGCTCACGAAAGACTAATTTATTTGGATTTATCCAATAATCTAATCAAATATTTGGAGCCAAATGCTCTATCGAGCTTTACGGCTCTCAGAACTTTGCTAATGAACAATAACATGATAACACAATGGTCTCATATATACCCCGACGAAATTCTACTTAACACCATTAACTTGGAACATTTAAGCTTAAATGGCAACCAATTTGAATTCTTCAACGACGACGACAGCTCGCTAATGTTGACGAGCGACTCGCTCACACATTTGGAATTGCAAGGCTGTGGCATAAGCAAAGTTGGTGGCGAGATACTCACATATGCTTTACCCAATTTGCAATATTTGAATTTGAATAATAATTCTTTAGACTCATTGGATGAATTGCCTTCGTCTAGCTTATTAGGTCTAGAACTGAGTAACTGTGACTTACAAATCCTGCCAGAATTTTTTATATCTGAGCTACCGATGTTAACATTTTTAAACTTATCCTGGAATACGGATTTAAAAGACGAAGTATTAAAGTCTCTGAAATCGACAACGCTTCGTAGACTGGATTTATCCTATTGCACATTGGATGCCATCGATATCTCGCAAGTGCCGACTTTAGGTCATTTGCACTTGCAAGGAAACATGTTAAACTTTATTACATCAAAGACATTTCAAAATAACTCGCAGTTAGAAATGTTGGACTTATCGCGCAACTCCTTACGCTCCATAGATCCGGAGGCATTCATTTACCTAAGACAGTTAACGCATTTGGATTTAGCTTACAATCAACTGACTCGTCTCGATTCTAACGTTTTTCGCTATAATGAGAAATTGGTTTCAGTAAATTTAAGTCGAAATACTATCGAAAAGTTTACAAAACTGGTTTCGAGTTCTTTACGAGACCTCAGCCTATCTTGGTGCGAGATAATACAAATCGATGCTAATGCTTTGACGGACTTAAATAATCTACAAAAATTGAATCTGTCTAGGAATTTAATTAAAGATTTTCCCGACAACATGGCTTCCGATACTTTACAGAAATTGGATTTGAGTAACTGCCGGTAAGTTGAAAGAAAAAGAGAAAGAGAGAAAAAATGTAATAATAAGAATATTATAGTCGGGCAAGGCCGACAATTAGATGGCCTACACCGCTTCGCCTTGTGCAGCTCACTTCTTTTATGAAAAATTTCATATTATTTTCATGCGAAAGCATTGCTTTCATGAAGGCCGGCCCATCAGTGGTCAGCCAAAATATCAGATGACATAACCAAAAGTTAGTAAATTTAATTTACTTCGAAAAAAGTTTATTATTTTTCACTTTCCGTCATAAAGAGTTAGAAATTAAGCCTTTTTTCCATATGAGGGCTGGCTTCTCATAATAACTCCTGCATATGTTAGGGTCTAATAAATGATCCAAATAAACTCTCCGTCAATTTTTTTACCTAAATTGCTATTACGGACTAATTTTCCACATAAAATATTAAAAGTTAAACCTTTTTCTGAAGGTTTTATTATGCTTGAGGAATGTTTTACGACGTGGGGTCTAAGAAACAGACCCATATGTTTCAAACTTTACTGGTCCACTTTACTTTTATGTCAAATTACTATCTTGACCAAATTTCCATCTCAAAACATTTACAGTTAGACCTTTTTGGCATACAAGGGATTACATTTCATGAGAATCCTTGCATGGGCTGTTACCCCATAAATAGAGCTACGTGATCAAAACTCAATAGGATTGATTTCTATGTCAATTATCAACTAATTTTCTCAATGAAATATGGAAATATAGACCTTTTTACCGTATAAAGGTTCAATTTTCGTATGAAGGGTTGTATGAGAAAAATTGCCCCAGCCAAACCAGCATTTTTCGTACTAATGTATAATGCGGAAAAACTATTACATAGCGACCTTTGTCGAAAAATTTTGAAAATTTCAATTTTTTCCCATTTTCCCTTATTTTGAAAAGTCTTTATATAGGGGGTGGTCGAAAAAGTGAACCGATCTGAACTCTTTTCAAAAGCGTTAGTCGTTGCGCAAAAAACGTCCTTGTACGAAATTTCATCAAAATATCTTAAAAATTCTCGGCCTGTAGAATGAACACAGAAAACAAGACGTAGTAATTGACAGACAGAATTTGGATCGATTGGTATAATAGCAGGTGAACATATCTTCAGTCTTTGCAGGTGTTGTTTAAATGCTTCCAAACTTAATATACCCTTCTAGCGCAAGTGGTATATAGTATAATAATAAAAATTTTATGAAATGTATATTATATTTTCGGACAAAAATGCCAGAAATTATCCCAATATGATTATAACTCTGCTCTATTCAGTTTGTCCACTTTGCGCAACACAACATTCGACTCTTTGTATAATAATGTATACTATATTTTCGGACAAAAATGCCAAAAATTATTCTAATATGATTATAACTCTACTCTATTCAGTTTGTCGACTTTGCGCAACACAACATTCGAGTCTTTTCCGGAGCTGGCGAGTTTGAAATTGAATGGCAATCGTTTCACTAATCCATTTCCCTCCGTCTACTTTAAGCGAAATAAATTTCTTGATGAAATTTGGTTAGGTGATAACCCATGGATTTGTAATTGCCAGGATTCAGTATTTGTCGAGTTCAATGCTTACTTAACAAGGCAACCAAGCAAAGTAAGTTTCGAAAAATTCCTTACATCAAATTATTTACACATTTGTTTTCGTCAACTTAACCGTTAAGATCAGAGATAAAAGGAACTTGAAATGTGCCTCACCAGCTCACTACTATGGCAAAACATGGGAATCGTCTTGCGGGTTAGAGTGGCTTGTCGACACAAATGAAAACACCAGTACGGCCGCCAAACTTTGGACGATCATTTTGTCGAGTGCACTGATAATTGCTGCGTTAATCTTTCTGTTCGCCTGTTTTCAAAGGTATATGATCTACCGTCGAAAATGGCTGAATATGGAAGAGTATCGCGGCAATCAGGAGGAAATGCGGGCTATGTTAGTATTGAAATTCGAAAGGGGCTCTTAAAGTTACTTGTTTAAATTCAACTTATTTTCACAGACGTCGCTTGAATCATCGCATTCTATGTGAAGAGGCCGCGCCAAATGCTCCCAGCGCGGATGAAACTAATTTACCCTCTTACGAAGATGCTTTACATATGCCCAAGCCTCGTTTGGTACGGTCGGCGAAATCTTTAATGGATTTATCATCAGAAACTAATCGTCGCAGAAAAACACTTCGAAGACTTCTCACTTCGCCAGAAGATGGTAATGGCGAGTTGGAAGAAGATGTCGCCTTAAATTTGGATCTTCATTTGCGTTTTCATAGCGAAGAGATGCTATCAAATCGCGATCGTGAGCGTTTAGTGCGAATTGAACCTTCCCGTCGCACAGAGCGAAGTCGCAGCAATTCGATTGCTGCCCGTCATTTCAACAAACACGACAATCGTTTTCCTGCCGCTTACTTGAAAGCTCAAAATTTGCAAAGTGCCGAACAAATCGCTAATTTTCAAAGTTACGAAAACAGTCCGTACACAAAACGAAAACCGAAAATTGCAGAAATTCCACCTTTTAAGAGGGCGACACTTAAAGCCGATTCGGTGGAATTTTTTACCGATAACGATTACGAGACCTTCACCAGTAAACCTAATAGTCCGTTTGCCAAACGCAAACCGAAAAACGTCAAATCGGAAACAACTGAAAGTCCTTTGCCTCCAGCGATTGAGAATTATTATGATAAGCCTCACGGCTCCGCGTCGAATTCACGAGAAGGCAGTGATTTTCATGTGATCGTTGACCCAGAAATTCGTTCCCTAAAAGATATCAGCAGTACGAGTTCGTCCGGATCGGAGACTGAAGTCCATTTATTGCGTCCTAAGCCTAAAAAAGCAACAAATGCATCTAATCATGATACTTCGAAAGCATACCGTGACGTATACGACGGCTCCTCTTCTGATCAAGAACCCATGGTATTGGTTCATAACTCAGTGCGTGAGACCTTATTTTAAAATTTTTTTAAGTAATTGTTTCATTTAGTATTAAATATTTTTATATAATAGAATAAAGTGTAAGTGTGTAAGTCGATCTTAACTTGATGAAGAAAGCAAATAAGGCCCGTTGTTGTACCCTACACTACTTTCACCGCGAGGATATATTGACTTTGTGCGGAAGTATTGAGCACTCGGAAGGCCTTGAGGCAGACCTAATTTTTATTGTACCGATCGAGATTGTCTGTCCGTCCGCCCATCTTATACTCTTGTGTTCAACCTTGGCATACATTTTAATGAGGTTGAGTGCACCAACATTGTTTGGCACAAGAATGAACGCTCTTGCAAATGATTCGGATTCGACCCTTTTTCCGACCTCTGCCCATTCAATACCGAATTTTGAAAAATCATTATATGAGGAGCAATGGTGTAAGGTATTTAATGCTGTGCCTCGTCTCACTATAGTGTTTCTACTTATTTTTTTATAAGAAGTATTTCAGTTATATTCGAATCAATTTTGATTGTAGATCATCATAACGCATGCATGGTGCCGGTTATAAGAGAAGAGAGTAAAACAATTTGGTCGAATTTCTTTCCTAGACGACACGACAAAGTTAATGTATTCCTATCTCTGCTTCATTACTTTTTTATTAAATTGCTTAGTACAAATTACAAATTGTCCGTCAGTCCGTCATAGTGGAATACACCACTTAAGTCTTTATCTCGATGTTACTGAAAGATACTTCTAAATGATAACAACATCTGGCTAGAAATACCACATGATGGTTATTCTATGGTTACCGTTATCGTACCCATAAATGTTAAAAATTTCGAGCGTATAACCAAAACATAAAGTGTTTGGTTTTTCTGAATTATTTTGCAAAGTTGTCTTGCGATTTAGTTAAATATAGTTTTCAGATATTCAAGTTTTTGAACACACCATCAAAGGATGGCGGCGTACTCAGTTAGCCAAAGGTTTTGCAATAGGTAAAAGAAAGCTTTGGATGCCACGTTACATACACATTGTTAACTAATATCAACAACTGATTCGATCTGTGATAAAAACTGCGCCGGTCGCAAAAATTAATCGCCTTCAAATTTAATAAAAGCATTGAAAACTGCTTGGGTGTGGGTTGGTACTGAGAATGAGCCAAATCGGTCAGAGAGGACCGCAGAGATCATTGTATAGCCGATAACATTCGCAACTGCCAAGTGGGTGGTCGCAGGCTCAAATTCTTGTAGCTAAGCATACTTACGTTACCTTGTTAAGCCAATAGGTCTAAAAATATTGTGTGCTCTAACACCACTTTCTTCTTTTAACTGCAGAAAAAATGGGTTCCTTGCGTGTTACCTACAAATCACAACAGGTATAACAGTAAAAATTTATACGTAGATTATGTGGATGCTCTTCCGGTAGCATTATAAACAAATACCACGCCCTCCTAATGTCGCAAAAGATCGAAAATTCATTTCATTACTTTTTCTTAAAGACAAAAATGGTGAATAAAAGAAATGCTTTCCCGACCACACACAATTTCCTTATTTGTTTACACACATTTTAATATTAAGATCAGTGCCCGGCCCAGTGCAAAATCAAAGTTGCTTTTCATACTACATAGAAAAGTCTAGTTTTCTTTGCAAACAATTTTACAATTTTAATAGACCTTCAAAAACTTTAACTCTAGCAAATGTTTGCTCATACACTTGTTGCTCACTAGCAATTATGATACTTAAAAGTCATGGAACCTGTCACCTGGAATTATAAGAAAGTTACAAATAGTAAATTTTACCTATAATTTGTCCTCTATTCTCAATTTTAATCCGAATGATTTGTACTGGCTTTTTTTTTTGGTTTATTATTTCGAAAGGTAGGCGAACAAAACTTTGAATTTTGTATTCATAGTAATTTCGTAGTGTAGCGCAGGTTGCACTATTTATTTGGTTTGTGTCTAAAATGCTCAGCTAACACAGTGAAAAATAACATAACTATTTTTCCATATAACAAGCGAGAGAAGTCTTTCTCTCTCTGCAGTTGTTATAGTTTTTTCTTGCTTGTTTACTCTTACAAAGCCATTATTATACTCAAGCGGGGCATTCATAAGAAATTACAGCGAGTACGTTTGGCGTATCTGCTACAGAGACGCTGAACAAGCAGAGACAAAAATGCGTTAATTTTTCCTGATGTTAACATTTGGTTGCTTTCAACAAGGTATCAGTGCTATTCAAACTTTTATAAAAGCTTTTTTCTTTTGCATTTTCTCATCAGTTTGGAATGGTTCATGTCTTAGCACTTAACATATCTTCACCACATACTCAATAATGTTCAAAGTACGAATGTCATGATTGCTCAATACTTCAGCTTCAATTTTGTTCTACATCAGAAATAGTTGACCCATATTTTTTAAACTCACCAAAACTACGATTATGGCTTTAGTGCATTTAAGGCAATTTTATTTTATGTTCATTTGTAAGTTTATGTGGATGTCAGAGGTTGCTGTTTTTTGTTAAAAACGGTTTAGGACTGTGCTGACTAGCGATAGCAAACAATGGATAAAACATGCTGGATAAAAATATCTTTTCGCTGGTTGTCATTTTAGGATAACCGAATTTTAAACTTGACGGTTCTCTTTTAAAGTGACCCCACTTAGGACCATACCGTTGACGGCTTCTAATATACGGCCGACGCAATAGTAAAATTATTGTAAGCTGGCATGACAATAAACATTTTAGCATAGTACCATTCCAATAAAGCCGATAGTACCATTCAGGGCCCCATGAATTCCGGTTCATTCTCGTATGCTTCATTAGTATTTAAAAGTTGCGCATTTCCCTCCACATAACCATCTTCCATGCCATAGATTTTTAGCAGGAGCTTTGCAAGATTTTTAAAGGTTGGAAAAAAAACTTTTATAACATTTTGTACGATGTGTTAGTAAAGAGGGAGACACGTTTATATTGAAGAACAAAATTCTCACTTTTATGCATCTCTTTCCCTTTAACTAATAAGAGAAAAAACAAATGAGAAACACATGAAACCACTTCAGTTATTGGAACACAATTTATAGCAATGGATATGTATACCAATTCGCTTTTATTTCATATTAGCAAATACAAAAACCTTCTTGTATGGGGTTATAGTTTTCGGTTCTGTTTCATTTCTTTTAAAAATTTCAAATAAACGCCGCCAACCTACCGTTTTATTACATTTCGTTTGGTATAGAGCCTCTCGACTTTATGTGCTCCACTTAAAGAGCGGACCGAAAAACATTCACCTTTTTTTTGAGTCCACTCTAATAAGAATTTTATTAATTAATTAATTAATTTCAGAGAATCTTTCTTAGAAGCGAAAACCAGAACGTTTATATTTCTTAAAAGCGAAAAGTTCGACGAGGTTTGAACGCTCAGTCAGCTCAGTACTCGTTTCATCGATTTAATGCATAATAAATTTTAAAATATTTTATGGTTCCATGCAAATAACGAGTGTGCAATATACACATGTACACAGACTATGTACAGAAAGAAATTTAAACCAAAATCTGTCTCAAATAATGTAAAGCTTTCTTCAAATTTCAAATACGTTCATGATCGTTATTACATATTGTATGTATGTTATTGTTAGAGCATTTGTTAGAAAAAAAATTTATTCATCTGACTAATTAAATAATTAATACTTAAAAGCGCGTAAGCTGCTTAATTTTTATTAAGTTTTATTAAAAAAGGCCAATGATGAGGCAAAGGTTGAGAAAAAAGTGAAAAACTGAACTCGAATCTGAAATGATTTCTTCCAAAAGCTCTTCTTATAAATCGTTTCAAAGTTAGTAAAGTTTTCTTTTCTTTCAAACTGTTTGTTGCTTAGACAAGCTTAAAATTTGTAAATGCCGTTTCCAACTTTTAGCAAAAAAAAAAAACAAAACTCGTAATAAACAAATTAATTTTATAATAATAATAACAAAAACCTAATAAAATTTAATAAAAAGTCTGAAGTGAGAAGAGTATTAACACAACTTACAAACGGATTAAGGTAAATAAGGTTTGGATACTTAAAATTTAATTACTAGATAAAAAAAATAAAAAATTAAGTCATGAAGCAAATTTTCTAGAGACAATGATTTCACTATTCATATAGTTTTTCACTTGGAGACAAAAATATAAAGTAAAGTAAAATAAAAGCGCTTTAATGAGATGCGGCCCTGCATCACTTCTGTTAGTACGATTGTTCATATCACGACTTTTCAAAATAAAACAAATAAGAAGAGAAATACCACAAGAATTACGACCTGCAGGTTGGACAAAAAAAAAAAAAAAAACAAGAAGTAATCTTGAATCGAACGATTTAATAAAAGGTAGGCTTATCTCAGGTCCTTCTTGATCTTGCGCACACCCGCACGCAGATAATGTAACCCCTTCCGACTGATTGTATAAAGCATAAAAAATATAAAGCAATTAAGTATATTTTTTTAGAGGTAAGAGTTTTTTTTTTACAAAATAAATTTATTACGTGAAGTGCAATAAAAGAAAAAATTTAAAAACGGACTACGGACTAAATTGATTTTTCGTGAGTTCCACTATTCCACAAGTGAAGTATGAAGTTAGGCCATTTAAGCATAAAGAAACAAGTGAAGACACGAAAATGTGACGCGGCCCACTCTTAAATACCCTAACAGGTCGGTATGGTTATATATCTCGAAAATTGCGATCTACCGTTTGAACACATGAAAACAAGACGGACGGACAGACTTAAAAAAGAAGATAGAGAAAGTGACCCTGAAAGCTAAGTCTATTTCAACGCCTTTTGTGTATTACTTACGTCCACATGAACGCTCCTGTGCCGCAGTTGCTGTAGCGAAAAAGATGTGCTCCCCCACAGGCATATGTCTACGTATCTTATTATATAATTCCATTTATGTTATGCTCAGAAGATGGGAAATTTGGAAGAGGAAAGAGAGAGCAAAATACTCGCAGTGTTGTATTCTGTTACCAGTAAATGAAGAGAACCCTCGTTCGTATTTTTGCAAAAAATAATATTTATTTATAATTATTATTATAAATACGATTTTATATTTTTTATAAACATCTGATTACAATTTTCGTTATTCAAATTTTGTTAAATTAAATATTTAAAGATGAGATAGTGAGAGCGGGAGAGAGAGAGGGAAATTTTATAAAATTTTTAAAACTTATTCTTGTTTTATAAACTATCAAATGAAAATAAAGTATAAAAAATAATAATAATAATAATAAACTGCTTCATTTTTATTACTAATATACAGTAAACACTATAGGAAAAGGAAATAAAATTCATTGAAATTGATATTCATTAACAATTTGTTTAATAAGATTTTTCTTTTGTTTTTTTTTTTAATAACTTTGGCATTACATTCTAATAAATATTTATTTATTATTTTATATATATATATATATATAGATGAAAATTTAAATAAAACTAAAAATGAAAATGAAAACGAAATGACAAAAAAAAATTTAAAAAAAAAATCCAAAGAAAAAAATTTTAAATTAAAAAAAAAAAAAATTATTACAATATTTTTTTTTTTTTTT